>JAMXDD010000008.1:27685352-27732092 GCA_024733475.1 Syzygium grande | reverse complement strand
AATCGGCACATTCGTTTCCCTCCTGATATACTTATGGCATAGTTTGAATTCGTTAATGCCCTTCAACAATTTCAAGATGTGTAAAATCAAGCCTACTTTTGCTTTGTCTGCCATGCGTTTTTTTTAATATATATTTTGGGTGGAAGTCTGCCACGAGTTGAGAAAGCAATAAGAGGTTGATTGCCACCTATATAACGATCATTTCATGAATAGGCTCTATTTTTTTTGCAAAAAATAAATTATTTAAAAAATATTTTTTAAAAAATGATCATTTGTATTACTTAAAAAAATGGATGAATGAAGAAAAAATTCATCGTGCATGAAAATATTTAAACATAAGTTATTATATATAATGAAAATATTTATCATTAATTAAGAAATTTGCACGATATAAATAATTATTTTTAGAAAAATATTTTATAAATCATTCATTTTTCGCGAAATAAACAAAAAATGCTTAACCAAATGAAGGTATGAAAGAACAAACACCCAAAAGCCATAGCTTTCCTTTCGCTTGATGTATCTAGCAAGTTTGTTTAACTTCTTGCACCAAATAATATTTAGTTTAACACCTATCTTTAAAAGCTTAAACCGCTAGGTGGAGAAAGACTGCGTGCATATAAAATCCAGTCAAACTTAGTGGTCAAGCAATGTAGATACATTGACACCCATCTTATATACAAACTAAATTGAAACTCTATGTCAAAAGGCATGCGGAATTGAAGAATGGGGAACCATAAAAACGCGGATTAAACTTGGGTCATCAAGAAGGCGGAAATTTGTTTCCAATAGCATGCTAGATAATTCTCCCCAAAATTATCAAGTTAATAGAGCGTGTTGCGAGATTTTTTTTTATCTCTTCACCTACCCTCGCACCAATGCTGATTTTGATGATGCATGCAAACTCGATGTGTGTAGACATAAATTTTTTGAAGCTTATTTGAGCATAATGAGAGGAACTGTAAGTGGGTGAAAGAAGTGAAAAACCGAACCTGAAATCTTCAACTCTGATAACCACTTGAAATTTAGCGAGCAACGATTTATTCCAAAAGTTTAAGACACTAGAGGCAAATTGGACCAAAACCATATGAAGAAAGGCACATGGGAAAAACATACGTGACATTAAATACCTTGGGAATGAAGATTGCCAGATCTTGATTAAATACCATGTTAAAATGTTCAACAAAAACACTTAAGTTAATAGAGTGTATTAGTGCTTGAATACATATTATATCTTCACCCGAAATATCGTTACGGTCGTTAGAAATTAAGTATCTAATCGCAACATGAATTGGTTAATAAGGATCACATATATGAACATTAAGATAATTGCAAAGATAAGCACCCCATTTGCAATTATCTTAATTAGGACGATGAGATCCATGCCAACCTCGCGATGTGGTTGTCCAATACTCGCACATAAACTATGGTTATGCTTTTCATAAACTAATGTAAAAGGCGATTTGAATCGATTCGATTTCGTTGTCACTTTCGTTACCCTCATTCCAATGTGAAAATTCCATTCTAAATCGTGGAAGGTACGGAGGACTTGTCCAAGTTCGATGGACTCGATGATCATAGGGACCCAACCAAATTTTTTTTAAATTCTTTTGCCCCCGGTCAAAGAAGACTAGTAGCATTATTCAAAAACCCTTTTCCCATTCTAGGGTTTCGTGCATTGTCCATCTACCTTTGCTTTGGAAAACATCCCACTTGGATTAGATTACATGCCTTGATAAGAAAGGTCTCGATTCGCCTAGAGAATCCACTTGGTATGCACGACGTTCATATAAAATTCAAACTTGATAACATACATCATGTTATGTATGAATGTGCATATTCTCTAACTTATCTAATTCATTTGGTAAGTGCATGCATCGAACTATACTTTCTTTTTTCATGGCCAACCCATCATACCATTTCGCCACATGCATGCATCCTCTTCCCTGTCACTTGTCAGTCTTTCTTTACCAAATTCGTATGACCAACTTGGAGATTTTCTCCTTTGGCGAAATAAAATATTCGAGATTTTCTTTTTTTGGTGGGGGACAACCAAGTTGGAGAATGACCAAAAAGAAAGCTAGGAGAAGAGCTTACTCCAATATAACGTGGCTCAAGTGGAAGGATATAACAAAATATAGGCAATTAGGATTGGTGATTAGCTGTATGTATATGAAAGAAAACATATAAGTGGATCCTATTACTCTTTGATATTTCTACAGCCTAAAGGTGCGTTTGTTTCGGAAAAAACTCAATATTAAAGAAAAATATTTTCCGGAAAATCATTTTTCAAGAATACAATTAGTTTTCCTTTGTTTGGTGATCCACAATGAAAATCGTTTTTTGATATTTGGATTTCATTGGAAAATGATTTAAATCTCATGACTTTATTTTAGGAAAAAAGATTATTTTCTAAAATATTTTTATATTTTAAAAAATCGAATTTTTAAATTTATGATTTTTCTTTTAAATTTTATTTTAAAAAAAATTGAAATATTATTTTTATTTTTTCTTTTCTTTCCTTATCTTTTTCCTCTTCCCTCCTCCTCCCTCCAATATGATCGGCTAGCGACGGCCACCGGCGAGCTCGAGGCACGCCTGGCGATGGCCATAGGCGAGCTCGAGCTTTTCGGCCCCAACTAAGCCTAGGCTTGCCGGCCTTGGCCAAGCCCGGGCTCGCCTGGATCGGCTGAGCCTTGAGCTTGCGGCGGCCTTTGGCGGCGAGTTCGAGGCTTGCCGCCAGAGGCTGCTACGAGCTCGCCGACCGTCGCCATGGCTGGCAACCGACTTGACGAAGAAGAAAAAGAAAAGAAAAGAAAAAGAATAAAAATAATTTGATTTTTAAAAAAATACAAAAAAATGATTTTTTAAAATAAATAATAAAAATTTGATTTTTTAATTAAATTTTTTATGAAAACAATTGTTTCATTAAGGACTCGAGCTTGAGCACTAAGGACTTGCGCATGGCTTTTGTGGATTTGGCTTGGAGGGTTGGGACTAGAGCTCAATTATCGGTGGCCTGAGCACGGCCTTTATGGCCCCGAGTTTGGGTGTCGAAACATCGAGTACGGGCACCAAGGGTTCAAGCTCAGCCTCGATGGACCCAGCTCGGGCCTTAGACACCGAGGTCTCGAGCTTGGCCATCGAGACATGGTCCTAAATGTCAGGACTTGGGAGCCAACATAGAGGTTTTCGTGCTCAAGCGTAGAATTTCGGGTTCAAGCGTCAATAGCTATTTATACTTTGAAAAACGTTTAACGGTTCTTTCAAAGGAGAAATCATTTTCCTGAATTTAAACTTTGGTAATAAAACATTTTCCGTTAGCTAGGAAAATATTTTTCGTTGACTTATTTTCCTAAGCAAACCGAATGCCAAAAAATGAGGAAAGTTTTTTCCGCGAATCAAATGCACCCTAAGTTTGATATTTCGATGTAGATTGGAATTCTATATATTGAAAGGATTGGAATTTACGTCTTCAACTTGACATTATACTTTTATCAACAAAATCGATTGTTATACATCGACATGCTAAATTTATATGGCCAAGATGCGTTTGCCTCGTTTCTTTTCATCTTTCTTTCCTTCTTCCTCCGAGCAGCTCCACCGATTCCATGTGGCCGTTGTCGTCACTTGCCATCGCGATGCCACTCTAGCCGTTGCCACCACTAGTCACGGCACCCTTTGCTCAACCTTCCTTCCTCTCTCTCTCTCTCTCTCTCTCTCTCTCTCTCTCTTAGTCTCTGACCATGAACAATTTTTGCAATTTTTTAAAAAAATTACTGATTTTTTTAAAATTTTCTTTTCTTTTCTTTTCTTTTCTTTTTTACTGTAGGGCCGACATCCATCCACATAGCGCCGCCCATGACATATAGGATGGCTGGCATCTGCGTTGACAATTTCCTATCAAAATTGATCGGAAGAACTAAATTGGCAAATCATCAAAAGATTTATTACTAAATTAACATAATTGAAAGACTTATGAGTGAATTGAATATTGCCATACAATATATTTAAGATTTTTTAGACAATTTTCCCGCGCTTCTTATGTAAACTCTTCCTTCTGAGTACAACAGATTTTACAAAGTGAAAATGACACGTCTTCCCCATTGCAAGAATAAGGGATAATGACACAAACAGTCTCTGAGTTTTGGCCAATATACAATTTGATCAATGAATTTTTAATTTGTTCAATGTAATCTTTGAACTTTAGCCTAATGTTCAATGTGGTTCCTGAACTTTTATTTTGTTTAATGTTATTCTTGAACTTTTGGTACATGTTCAATTCAATTCTTGAACTACATGAAAATGTTTAATATAGTCCTTCAACTTAAATTAATGAAAATGACTGTATTGAACATTTTCATATAGTTCAGGGACTATACCAAAAGTTCAGGGATGACATTGAACAAAATAAATGTTCATGGACCACATTGAATATTAGCCTAAAGTTCAGGGACTACATTAAATAAATTAAAAGTTCATGAATTAAATTGTACATTAGGCAAAAGTTAATAAACTGTTTGTATCATTTTTCCCAAGAATAACGGTTGTCCTGTTTGTGGCTGTTGGGTCCAACATTTTTCACGAGGGTGAATCGAAATCGGGAGACAAGACACGTCAAGTACGACGTAAGAGGAGACCTTTTCTTGAATGGGCCATCTTCGTGTATAAAGAGAGAGAGAGAAGAAAAGCAGGACCCGGTTTCACATTGCACTGTCATCTTTGTGTGGATGACAAACTAAACAAATAAGATCATGCCAGCCATGGAACGTGTCTTAGCATTCAAATTTGAAAGGACCGGCTTCCCTCTTATCCCATTCCTGTGTGAGGACAACTGGGTCCATCGGCTGTTGTTCATGCATCTATCCGTAGCCTGTCCCTCTCTCCCCTGTGAACCGAGACATTGCTGGGAAATGAGGCCCCATCTAAGATTCGGAGAAGCAACCGTGTTGGCAACTGTTTTCGCATTTGGACCGGTCTGGAAACAGAACCGATGCTAAAATCGAACCTCGGCTTGATGTATGAAGATGGCATGGCATTTGGTATGTCACATCATGTGTTAGAATATGTTTTGAGTTTGAGTACGGAGCGAAAATTTGAATTTCGAAAAAAAAAGAAGAAGAGGAGAAATCTAAAATTAAGTTTCGGAAATTAGTTTTCGCAATGTGGGTTGGAGTCTTCGGCCACCGGAGTTGGAAAGTCCAACTTGAACTTTGAATTAGACCGATTTTGAATTTTTCTGGCGGAACTGATATGGAGTTTTGCTTGAGGCTATTAAATGAATTTTACGTAAATAAATGCTTAGTGAGATACCGTACTAGTGTTAGCGAACCGCAACATGTTGTTCCTAAGTTATGCACAATATTAGTGGGGCTATCAATTGTGTTGCATGGAATAATTTCACTTGTTCTCAGCAAAGAAGTTACGTTTGACGAGTTTCTAGAACTTTTGGGTAGGAGTGTTATTGGCAATGTTCATATCAATTTGGATGGTGTTCAGTTTAAGGTGGAGTTGCAGCCAAAAACTTCCTGAGTAGCGGATACTAGCGGAAAAATCGACATAAATGGTGTTTGTAGCAAGGTAGAACTTATAGAGCCACATTTACTATAACTAATATTGACAAGGCAAGTGTTCGATCCCTTGGCAAATATGGATGCAACGGTGATTTTGCTTTATTTATGGTTAAGGACGTTGTGTCAGAAAATCCTTGTGAAGTAGCTAAAAGCGTAGGTAAAATTGGTGTTTTGATGAGATCTACAGTTGTATAGCGAAGTTCAATCAAGGATTGGACTTGAGGGGCCGTGGCCCGCTGGAGAGCAACGGTGCTCAAGTTCCAATGAACTGCAGAGAGATTGTGATTTGGCTTAAACATCGAGTCAAAGTGGCAAAAAAGAGAAGAGAAATCTAAGATTAAGTTTCGAAAATTAGTTTTCCTAACGTGGGTTGGAGTCTTCGGCAAAGTCCAACATGGACGTTGAATTAGACCAATTTTGGATTTCTCTGGCGGTGGGATAGAATTCCAAAAGATTTGTTTGACACGCCTTCTTGGTTTATATTTCCCAGTTGGCGTCAAACCCGTATTTGGCTTCTTGTCTCAATACATACGGGTCAGAGGATGTTCATTATTACTACTTGGATTGGCGAGGCCGTGAATCCAACGCCGAGCTTCTTCGACAAATTACGTCCAAGAGAGAGGTGTTGAAACTAATTAAATCTTGCAAATAAGATTTGCAAATTCCATTGTGAAATTTAGAAACTATTTCGCGAAAAATTGTGAAGCTAATCATTATGTAAATTATTGAATGTAACCAGAGCTCAAGAAACACTGAGAATGTTTTCGTGACTCGAGTATGATTGTAATTTCCGCTATATCACTTGATTTACAATAAAATCCTTTGTTGCTCTCCCTTGTGGATATAATTCACCCAACCGAATCCTGCAAATTTAGTGTCTGATTTATATTCCTTTTCTATCTATTTTATTGTTCAATCGCTGCATGTTTCTGCAACATTATGCATAGTCATCATGGCTGTCGTCGTGAGAGCAGTATCGGGGTTCATGGATCCTGAATCTTGAAGAATTGTTCTCTTTCACCTCTTCGGGCTTTGAATAATTTGTTTCCTAATGTTTAGGTAGCTTAGACTTTCATAATGAAGAAGTTTGCAGGGCCAAAAGGCGAGGCGAATTGAACCAGCGACCCGAACACAAGCATTTTTAGTCCAATCACCCACACATTTTCTTGTGGCAGCCCCACAGGCGATATATCGAAGCCTCTTTGCACATGCATAACGGGGTATTTAGTCGAGTCAAATGCGCAACACAATCATATGCAGTTTCGCATAAAAGAATTCACAAGCAGCCCCTGAATGCGAACATTCCCGAGATGGCTAAACTGTCAATCGTACAAGCCCTCCTGCTCCCAGACATTGACGAGAAAATCTACCATTTCCTGCCATTCGATCCAGAAGCAATCAGGAGTGGCGAACTTGTAACGCCAGTGAGGAAAAAAAAACATCAGAGTACTTTTTCTTTTTCCTTAAAAAGTTACTTACCGCAAGTGGAACAGCCTGTTGGAAAGGCTTCCTGTTTCCGAGTAGGTTGTCGTAAGTTGCATTCCAGCTGCAAAAACATTGCAGTTGAAACTCAGTCCTTCAATGAGAAACTTCGTACAAACATCATTGTAACAATGCAAGCGAGCCACGCACAAGACAGTATACTCAAAATCTGCTTGGACGTTTGAACTTGCTCAAAATTGACCTCAAAGGCTCAAAAGCGTAATTCTCATAACTGGTACTCTTTTACTCCTTTCGGTATAATAAGAGTAAGCACAAATGGTATATCCCTCGAGATAGACCAATTTCTATGGATGTGAGCCTAGACCAACAGGTCAATCATCTACTCAACCACACGACATTCTCACGAAATCAAACACCAAGCCTCTTAGTTGAGTTTGAGTGGTTCTTCATGGTGTTGATCTGCTTAAATAAGACCATAACCAGTAATGAATAACAAGATATGAGCTGTAGCAATATGACAGCTAATTCCAACAATTACTACTCAGTTTCCACCTTTTAAAACTAGTTAAGCATACGCTCCGGTTTACTTGATGTTCACTGAATACTGTAAATTTGATTCTAGACAAGAGGTCAAGGCGATTGCTTGGTCCTTAAACAGGGCAAAGGTCCTATCTGGTACAGAGAAATGACTTAAAGAAGCTATCAACTGCATAATATATACTTATTGTTTCATCGGAGTGAATATATATGTCATAATTGATGATGATAAAACTTATTTCACCTGATTTTAGGTTCTCGAACTTGTGTGCGATTCTGAGTTCCCTTATTTGCAGTCCATTGCTGCCTTGTCTGGTTCCATAGAAGAAGGCCTGCCCCAGCAAATTGCTCAAATGAAAAGCATAAACAAAAATGAAAACAAAGAACTTGCATGAATGCAATGCTATAAGAGAACTCAAGATAAACTGTAAGCCCCTGTAAATTGTTTCAAGCAGTCAACTAAAGTAACCAGACCAACATAAAAGAGAGCATCTTCTTCTTACACAACGACTGTACTGTTCTGAATCCCGAATTAAAATGTCATAGATCAAGAATTTACCAGGTTGACCATGTCAAAATACTCACTATAAGAGCATAGAAACTGGCAAGCTATAGAACCCAAAAAAAGAGCATATGGAGATGACAAAAAAAAAATGGAATTGGAGATAACAATATGCTTTGCCCGCAAAACTACCTCACTACAAAAAAAAGGGCCTCGCATAACTCCTCTTAGTTTATGTCTACAGGCAACAAGGTTTATGAACCTACCGTGTTGCCAATATTCATGTCAAGATTACTCATGTGCCCACATTAGGAGCGAAGTGCAAATTAACATTGTGAAGTACACTTCAGGTACGCCCAAGAAACCAGTAACCTCTAGAAACAGTTAAATTACCACCGCATGACATTATATAACAATTAACATTTCCACAATGAGAAGCCAAGGTGTTTTTGATATGTTAAACGAAATAATGCACGGAGCAATCAGACTTGCCGCTATTTACAAAGTCGGATGGGTTGCTCGGTTCACCAGCACTGCTGTCAGGAGGATCAAGGGTCTGGTTTAATGTGCTGATAGAGGATATACTTCTTTGAGAAGGTGTAACACCGTTATCCATTTCACAATGGCTTGTGCTCCAGGAGTCATCTGCAATGAATCGTTTCTTCACTGCTTGGCCTTGAATTTGCTGTCCCTTTGAAGAATCATCCACAGCGATACCTAGTGGAGGTTTAGTAAAGCATACAAGACAGCCTCTGCTCTGTTACAAATCAGGTTCAACCAAAAAAATGATTAGTACTGGATTAAAACAACTTGATGCTCAATCAACTACCAAACCAAAGAAAAGATTATGAGGCCAACTATGCCATCATCAGGTACTTGTAATTGTTTAGATACCAGCATTTCACCATGAAAAGCTTATTCCCAGTGCAATATAACCTTCCATTAAATCAACTATGCCCCAAGAGTTTTAGCAAAATTTCCCCTTAGTGTTATTTAACCAGGTTACACAAGTGCAAACTAAAAAAGAGTCGCAATTTAAGGCAGCATGTAATCGACCCAAACTGGTCTGGCCCTCACCCCGACCCACGAATTGCGGGAAATTCCTGCATTGGGCTGTCCTTGTTAACTTGGTTAACAGCTATGAATGTTTATCTCAATGAGTGGCAAATCAAATTACCTAGATGACATGACCCAAGGGAAAAAGAGACAAAAAAAATTGCACATCAACATTATAGACACTAACATCTCAAAATACAATTCCTTCACCTTCAAATACATATAGAGACAATTCCTTACATTGAAAAGTGCCTTGAACGTTCCCTTAAACTTCTCCATTATGTAAAGTGCAAGAATACGAGAATAGGTTCCTAAAAACAAGCAGCTACTTCTCTTTCCGAAGCATCCATCTAACAGAGAAAACGAACTGCATTTATTTCTAGAATGCATTGATCTCACAAAATCCTGTGAAAGGAACGAAAAAGGACTCCCAGATAGGACAATCGAATACACAAGATTTCAAGCAAAGAATGGCAACTATGAAAGGCCAACAGATTCTTATTGGACATAGATTTACAATGTTCACAAACTCTTGAAAACTGTCACTTGCTGAACAAGCAAACGCAAAATGATTCCATACCAACTGCAAAGCAACCTTAGAGTGTGCATTACCAAACATGCACTCGGTTTGCCTAGGAAGGTAAGAACAAGACACTAACATTCCCAATAAGAGCATATAGATGTACATATAAGATTCCTGGAACCACAAAGGAAGCAAAGTCTTTCTAGAGCCGAAGAGTTGCAAACAGGAAACAAAGAGTGAAGAGCCCAAGTTCAAGAAACTGATAATAGCTACTCATAATAAGCTTGAACCAATAAAATCAAAATTATTACCCTTATGTGAGCCATCGAGTCCAAAACATATCACTAACTCAATTAAGCCAAAGAAAGTTTTTTGGTGACATGAAATGAATATTTATAAATCCCCGGGTGCGAAACTCTCGGCCTTCCCCACCTTAGAAGCAGTCTAATTCTCATTAAAAAATTTTCAACCTAGCACCAGCTCAGACCAAAGAATATCGAAATCCATAATTTCTTGGAAACGTATCAAAATGCATAATAATACACATTACAAAAATACAATTACAAAAGTATCATATTTAACCGAGTGTCTTTTTTTATAGTCAAAAAAAAAACTGAGTGTTTTGAACAGTAAAATGGGTACTGTAGCCCCTGCACATCTGAAATTCCTGCAATAAAACCATTCAGCAAGAAAGCATTTCCCAGAAACGAGCGAAGCCAGGGAGCAAAAGCTCACCCCATGCACGAAAGAATTTGACAGATCGAAGGTGGGAGGTGTCTCCAGAGCGGCATTTACAAGCTACAAGCGTCGAGCTCGAGACCCTCTGGTGAAACTGAAGGGAGACATCCCGCGACCCTGCGAAAAAAGAATCATGTCGAATCATGTTCCGTCGGACTAAATCAAAACCCAGAAAAAGGTTTTCGGTCCTGATGATGTTCGAGCCCAGTTTGGCTCCGAAAGCACGAACAACAACAGAACCCGAACCCGAGGAAAGAGAAAGAACCGTTCTTTAAGAACGAACACCCATCACTTCCCCTAAATTTTCCGGCTTTATGAACACCAGCGGAGAGACTGACACATCCATATGCTTCGCCCAGTACCTCAAGCATGGTGAAGAGTCGTCAGCCGCCTGCTCTCTGTCTCTCTCTCTCTCTCTCGCCCTTCGTCTTCTTCGTCTACGAGTCTGCTATGTCCTCTGTCAAGTTGCTCTTGATTTCTTCCTGTTCTGGATTTTTGTTGTTTTCTGATATAACCTCCTGTCCGTATTTCTTGATCCTCGAACTTTAATTTTACTTAATTATAATCAATTTGATCTTTTTGGAACTCTTTTAGCGTGACCAATTTATAATCTTTCAACTCATTTTGGCCGTGAGACTTGCATTTGCTAATCTGTCAATTCATTTAAGCAAAATTATTAGAAAGACAAAAATTTAATGGACAAAGAGCACAAGTTGGAGTTAGAGCGAGAGAGAAAGAGACAGGGCCGACACCTATCGCCGACGAGGGCCGGCGCAAGGGACGCGGCGAGGGCGGCCTACCCCTGCAAGGCCGCTGGCGCCATTGCCGCGAGCAGGCGAGGGTTGGCCAGCCATGGATAGAGAAAGCCGACACATAGCTCGGGCTTGCTACGGAGGAGAGAGTCGGAGGAGGAGATAGAAAGTGAGGCCACGTGCAGAGCCATGCCGGGTCGGTTGCTAGAGACCTGCTCGAGCAGCTACGAGGCTATACTTGTATTAGTGGCGGCGGGGGAAATCTACTTGAGCGTGTGCGAGGCTAGCCGATCTTGTCCGTAGGTGTGTCTCTCTCGACGCACCTCTTCAAAGAGATAATTCAAGTCTCGTGAGTCCACCTTTGGCGATGCCGAGCGTGTTAACTAGTCGGCCAATATTGAGTTCGCCCTCTAGGCGGCGAAACGGCTCTTCTCTCTCGCTCGCGACTTCGTTACATTCCACTTCCTCTTTTGTGAGTCATGGATGCTAGGCTAGGGCCACAACCCTCGCCGGTGGCCAAGTGAGGATGGCCGCCATCGTGAAGGCCCGACGAGCCTTTACTTTGATGGTGGTGAGAAAGTATACATATATGTTTCTTACATGGACACGCTCAAGGAGAAATCCCGCAACACTAATGTCATGTCGGATTAGATTGTGTTCTCATGTTATGACCTGCCATGTCAAGAATCGCCATGTATTTGTTGATAAACTTTATACATTGTAAACGA
This sequence comes from Syzygium grande, assembly GCA_024733475.1. NCBI lineage: Eukaryota > Viridiplantae > Streptophyta > Magnoliopsida > Myrtales > Myrtaceae > Syzygium > Syzygium grande. The sequence continues at coordinate 27,720,240 of JAMXDD010000008.1, read as the reverse complement.
GTTCTTTGTGCTTTCCATGATACAGATAGCCATAGATTGATATTGCAAACTGGGAAAGGTGGTAGATTTACAATTTGGTGGTGTTTAATAGTGCATTGTCACTACAACGAACGATTTTGCATCTGATCATCTTTTAAGTGGTCAGAATGGGAGGAAGATGATCAGATTGTTGGCCCAAGATTGGAGCCTTGGTGTCGGGAAAATGCGCAAACCCGGGCAAGGGCGTGACAGCTCCATTTCTGGCGATCTCGATCGGGTAACGGAGCAAGTGAGCCGGCAAATCTTTGACGGACGTGTCGTCCGAGTACAATTCCCAATTCTGCTGGGCGAGCACATTCACCCGCCTCATGCATGTCTGACTCTCCGGACGATTGTAAGTTTCCTCAAAAAGGCCAAGGTGCTCATACCACAAGGACATTCGGAAGCCGTAGATGTCACCCCTAGGTGACTGATCATTAGTGGCCAGATGGTTCGGTTGGAACGCGCCCATGGCGATCTCCGTGTCCCGGGCGCCGTCCATGGACCTCTGGTTGATGTTGGCCGATCCGACGATTATGTACTCGTCGTCAACTGAAAAGGGACATGGATCAGCACTTTGTCGGAAGATCGGTCGTAATCCGATCAAAGTTCATCGGTTGCCAAGTAAATAAACGAAAAATTAGGGCGTTAGGTCAGTACTCAATGCTCGTTCACTCACCTATCATCATCTTGGCATGGACATAAATCATGAACCTTCTTGCTTGCTGGGCTCTGAAATAGTCACTATTTGGCTTTGGTTTCTCTTCAGGCTGTGGCTCACCATCCCAATTTGCTTCTCTGTTTCCAAGGCAAAAGAAGGACAAGTAATCTCTGGGATCGGCATCAATCCTCTTCCTCTGGAGGGCATAGGCAATGTCTCTGTACATCATCTCCATAGTCCTCCTCTGCCAATCCAGTATCGCCATCACCGACTCGCTCTCTGGTATGCCCTCGGGCCACATCGGGATCACAATGTACACGGCGAACCTCTCCCCGGCCTCAATCTTGCTCACGATCTTCAGCGACAACTCCTTTGGGATCAGGTGCAGTGCATGGATGTCCGGAACCTCGGGACTCCACCCGAAGGAGCTGCCGAGGAAGTACTGGTTCTCGATGTAGATGAAGTTCTTGGCCCGGCGGATCGCATTGATGTAGGCATCCTGGATGCTCCGGTCAATGACGTTGTCCTTGCTGCCGACGAGGCCAACGGCAGCTGCAGCATAGGGGTCTTTGGGGAAGTCAGCTGCTGTGCCGGCGTCAATGGACCGGAACAACTGGACATTCCATGTGTCCGGGTCATCAGCTAATGCGGCTGGCGATGGGTGGATTACGATCTGCTCCATCTTGCTTATTGGGATGAGGAATTGCTCCCCCACTTGCTTCCTCCACCTCTGCTCGAAGCTATAGAGGACGTCCCACGCAACGGGGCCTTCGAGACGGCAATGAACATCATGCCACGGCTCCCTCGGGCCGCCTTTCTTGATCGAAGCGCCTTCGAAATTCGGTTGATGGAAATCATTCCTGTGGACGTCTGAATTCAGGGTCTTGAACAGCGGATGGTCCTGCGTATCGTACCGGCCGTCACACAAATCGATGCCGCCGATGAAGCTCACGATCCTCCGCATCTGCGATCCTTCCTCGGGAATCTCGGCATCAACCACCACGATCTTCTGGTGATGAGTAAAGATCGCTGATATCTCCACGTCCTGAATTATGCTTGTCGCAGCCACGTTGGGATTCCGCGGGCACAGGAAGCAATGCACTTTTGTGTCCCGAAAGTACTGTGCCGTTTCTTGGTCGTGCGTTGCCATCAGCCCGTCCCGTTTCAATTCTGGGACCGACGTGCGATCGTCCCAGACAAGCATTAGGACCGTCACGCCCTCCTCGTTAGCCTTATTCTTCAGCAGCTCGCCCAACGTGACCCCGGTCCCTTTCCCGAGCCTGCGCGGGTCCCTTATCAGGGCGATGTCCGTGTAGACTGACCATCCCGCTATGTAAATCAAGTGCTTTGCGTTGTTGATCGCGTCAAAGATGTCCTCCCAGCACCGGTGGGGCTCGTACTGTCCGCCAGAGAGCGGGATGCGAGGACTAAAATGATCTGAAACATGAGCATCTTGATAAAGAGTGACCCTGCAATGTTGTCTCTGGTTGAAGAACGTGCGTGGAACACCTTTGAAGTCCGGTTTACGGATCCCACGCGACCAGTGACTGTCTTGAGCGGCGGTCGTGAATTGCAGCCGGACATGAATCTGCGCCCCGCCGTGGATCGGGTGTTGGTCGTCGTCCTCGATCGGGACCCACCTGTCCAATATATAGCCCTTTATGACATCCTCAACAGGAACATAGGCCCTCCCAATTAAGGTTGCTCCAACAGGATTGTCGTCTTTGACGGTGAGTATGATCTCGGAGATCCGATGAGCACAGTAGATGTGGAAGGTCTCGTGCCACCGTGGGTTCGACTGTTCGTTCTGGATCATACGCGTCCGCGCGACCCTCGCCCTGTCCAAATCCACAGTCGCGTAGAGATACGACCCCACGATCTGCACAGTTGGTGTTCAACGGTCTCTATCTGCTTAGGCTAAGCGGAAGGATCAGGAAACAAAAGAACCGGTCGAAGAACGAGTAGTACCTCGGGACGGCACAAGATCACCCTCTTGACCTCGGATAGGAATCTTCTCATGAAGCTCTCGCTACTCGCGGTCTTTAAATTTCGAGTTTGAAGGCGAAAGGAAAGTAGATTCGTGTTCATAATCAAACATAAGAGCGGAGATTATAAGGAAAGTACTATAAGGCTTAGCGAATACGTTTGCAGGCTTTTCTTTTATGTTGGTGAGACTAGAGATGTGCAAATTAGTCCGTTCAATCCGGGAACTGAACTGAGCCGGCCGGACCCGATCAATTCCAGCCCGGGTCCCGGTAAAAAAATTGGGATCCGACCTTGATCGATTCGGTTCCCTATCTTGAACCGGTCGATCGATTAAGGCCGGTTCTCGGATAGAATAAAATTTTTATTGATTCAAAGTCAAACTGTAAAGGCCTCCTAACTTTCATTTCATATTGAAAACACGGGAGATTTTAAGCTTCTCATCCTCGATTTTTCCATTGTGACTGTCTAAACAAAGCGTGGAAATCAGGTGGCTGCTCTATTCCCTGAACACCCAGAAAGGCCAAAACTAGTCTAACACAGTCCATTCCTAAATATGAAACAAAGATCTTGCTAAAAAAGGTCAAACACGACAATCTGATTGCATAGCTCACCTCGAAATTCCACCTGAAGGTGTATAAATATATAGCCTCAGCTTGAGCTGAGGTGCGTGTGAAGAGGAATAATAAAAGAAAGAAAAGAGTCGATAAAATAGAAAGAACAAAAAGTAGGTCGATTCGTAGATAGACCCTCTTAGAACTGATATGAAAGTTAATGGGTTCGGTTTCCGGTTCCAAAAACTGAAAATCAACTTTAACATGATAGGGTTCAAGTTGTAGGTTCAGAAACTACCAATTTTGAAACTGATCGCATTCAAATGAGACCTCACAAATGAAAATTAGGGTTGATCGGTTCCCAGTCTGGTCCATTGGAACCGATCACTATTTTTTTCCCACTACTCGATACCATATATTTTGAAATTAGAATTGTGTTTCCATGCCGACTACACATATGTTCTAAAATTAGAATTGAATTTCCATCCAGACTACACATAATCACAAAAAAAAAGAGTCGGTTTGGTCTGGAACTAGACCTCCCAGACACCGGTTTCAATTTTAGGAACCGGAAACCGGACCGACATTCCCGGGAACCGGACCGACATTCCCGAGAATCGGACCAAACCGGCCGGTCCAATCCAGGTGGCTTTTGGTTTGGGCAATCCGTTTTGCACACCCCTAGTGAAAGTACTTGTTTGATTATGAAAAAATAAAATTTCGTTATATATTATAACTTGAATGATCACGAGATCCTGGATTGCATTCAATTTCAATGCCAGAAATATGAAGCATGCTTCAAACAAGGATACGTCTTCTGATGATATCTTATTTGGCTAATCTGATGTCTAACTAAAATGGGAAAAATGGGTACAATGAAATTTTGTGGATCAAGCAACATTTTGTTTCATCAATCTCAACAAAATAAATCAAATTAATTAGAAGGTACCAACTTCAACATCCATGTCATAATCATGTTTCTTTGAATACATTGTCCTCTTGGAAAAATCCTCAGATTATTTTATAGAAAAAGAAAGAAGGAAGTTTAACTCAATTGATTTTCTTGATGTGTTTTTGCTTATATCATGATAAATTGTAGTATTTCTAGCAAAAAAAAAGGACATAAATTGTAGGATGAAATCGTGTACCTTCCCACAAAGATTAAATCCGCATCCTAGTTGGAGCCTATCGATCTCATATATTTCCACATTGAGAATCCCATGAAGCAGACGCGACGTCATCTCCCCTTCAAAAAACATGCGCAACCCATCAACCTAAATAAAACCCGAAAAATAATTTCACGAGATTCGCCGGGCATTTCGAGGTCCAAACTCACGTACTCGAGATCCACATGTCCGGCCGCGAGGAGAAAGAAAGAAAGGAAAACCTGAAATGACATTGGGGTCAAGAAGGGAGTAAAAAAGGCGAATCAAGCATGTACTGATGCTCGAAAAATCAAGGAACGGGTGCAAAAAGAGAGAGACAAAATGGAAAAAGGGTCAATCTAGCAAAAGGAACATACTTTTACTTTTGATGTTCGTGTAAGAAGTTGCAACTTTTAGGAGAGAACGTGGGGGTACAATGGCGGGCAAGAAGTGTTTGGGTTATAAAGGAAGAAGCAGAGAGAGAGAGAGAGAGATCACGGCATTGTAAGATGTACAAGAGAAGAAAGAGATAATGTCTTTCATACACCATGGAAGCCAGAATCTGTTCCCACCTTTGCTTCCAAGAATCAATAATTCATCATGTCTTCATTACTTCTTCTTGCTATAGTAATCTCTTTAGACCTTAGTCCCTTCCTTCATCTAAAAGTTATGTAACAAGGGCAAAGTCTTGATTTTTGCATGATTAAAAAAATGTAAAAGATTTATCCACATCAGCGCTGGCCGTGTCACGTAAGGCGTCATGTGTCCACGTCAGTGATTACCGGCCAAAATTGGCCGGAATGACTTAATTGGTGAACTTTCAAGACGTTCAAGACTCAATTCGCTAAATTGAAAGGTTTATGACTGAATTAGCATACGTATAGTAAGTTTGTGACTTTTTTAGTAATTTTTTCCAATTACTCTGCTAGAATAAACTTAGGAAATTTTATAATTTCTCTAGGCCGTGATTGATTTCTGTTTTAAACCTTGCATGTCATGATTTTCAAAAGTATTTTCTACAGCTGTTCCCCCTAAAGGTATCGATCGGCCTCCAAAGTCAATATTATAGATAGCTGAAAGGATGAAAGTACCCCGTTTAAGTAGGCCAAATGATAATAGGATTTTGTCAATTTCAAAACTAAGGGTGCATCATATCATTTAGTCTATTGCACATGTATGCACTCGCACATTATGACTTATTCATATTTTGCACGTTATAACTCAAAATATGAACACACATGGCGCACGGAGTCATTTGGGGCCGTAAAATGACGAATGCATTTCACCCGATTTCGTCTCTAGAAAAAAAAATGGCATTAATAGTTTTTGGGAATTATTTTGACGTTTAAGAACCCGATAGAAAAAAAATGGTACCAAAATGGCGTTGTGTGGACGCTAACCTTCCTCATGCTTAACCGAACACTCGGACCGCAATTTCTCTAGTTTTCGCAAATGATAATACTTTTGCTCGTGTACTTAGGTGTGCAATCAGCTTAGTTTTCTTGAAAATCGGTTGGTCTCGACTCCATTGCATTTGATATATTTCGGAACGTCAAGGCTTTCGTTTTTCCAATGTAGCTAACACTCCTACCGGCTCGGAGGGAGGCACCACGATGCTTTCTGGAGGCGGCAGTCGACCTTGTAGTGGTGCTCGGCTGGTGCTGGTGGTGAGCTTGGAATTTTCAAGGGATTCGAGCGAATCCGTGGGGAAAGAAGTGTTCCCACAAGTCTAAGGATCTGAGCAAAATTGAGGTATTTTAAGCACATCTAGTGGCGAAACTTACATTGAGCTAGATGTCTAAGGATCTGAGTCCTTGTGGATTGGAAACAGGTTCACTGTAGAACCCATTTAAACTCATTTATTTCGGGTTCTAAATTTTAGAACCCATTATGGCTATGTTCTTCAAATTTAAAGTGACCTATTACAACCTATTCCAACAAGTTTGGGTTTAATACCCATATTGACAGATCTATTTTAAGCATGCATATTTTCTTTGATGATAAATATTTTTCAGTTGATTGATCATTTTAGTAAACTAAATGCATATTCCTTGATCAACCCCTAGTATCGCCTGGTACTTCCCGGGATTCAACCAAGCCAAACTGAAGCTGCCCCATTTCTCGCCATATCGACTCATTTAACATTCATCATACACACTCAAGCCAAACCATGTTTCTATGTATAACGATGGATCGTCCAAACGAGTCGAGTCGTGTCATTTTTGAATTCGATCGCCTTCGGTTGTATGTCATGTTAAATTTCAAATATTTTTGTAAGTAAACTCACGCATCGCGATCTCGAACCAGCGGCGATTGTGTCGAGAGTTGACATCGACTCTGTCTGCACCGTCGGAGGTTACGAAACCAAGCGGAGGAAAAGAACGAAAGGAAAAGGAACGAATGAAAGAGAAGATCCTGAGGATGTCTCGTCTTTCTCCTCGTAATCATGTAACGGACAACGACGTTCGTCGCTTCCCGGAGAAGAACCTTCAATCCCAACGTTTTCGCCAGCTCCAAATGTCCGAAGAAGTAAACGAAGCCAATCCAATCATATATCCCATCGATATCTCCCAGGAAGACGAAGAAGAAGCCAATCGTCACAGTTTATTCCCATATTCCTCGACTCGCCGAATATCCTCACCCTTGTCCCTTTCACCCTCTCCCTCTCCCCACTTCCTTCAAAAACCAGAGAGGGACCGAGAGGCCCTATTGCGATACCAATGAAGTTATCGAAGAACCCGAGGAGGCTGAACGTCGAGGCGCAGCGCGATTGGCGTGACAGGTTCTTGTGCTACAAGGACTTGAAGAAGCAGCTTAAGCTCATCTGCCGGAAAGACAGCGGCATGCGCCACCCCCGGGTCAAGCGCCGCCTGGACTCCGCGGATTGCACTGCAGAGGCAGAGGAGGAAGTCGATTTCGTGGAGCTGTTGAATGGCGAGATCAACAAGATCAATGGGTTCTTCATGGACAAAGAGGAAGAGTATATCATTAGATGGGCGGTAAAGTAATTTCTTTCTTACTTTTTTTGCCTGGTTCTCATCTGCCTGACTTTTTTTATGATTTCGAATTCAAAATCTGTGGGTGAGATTTGAGGCAACTGAACTTAGTGCACCGGGAATAAGATTTGACAAATATGACAGCTTGTTTTCTGTGGATGGCAGAGCGGGTGATTTATGCTTAATGAATTAGTCTGGTAATCAATGAATGAATGAAATGGTTCTGTTTCTAGCATCTCACTGTGAAAGTGGTTTCATAATATGCAAGAGCTTAATTAATTGTGGGCTTGATCAAATTACTCATGCGGTCGAGCTAGAAAGACGAAAGGATCTGAGCTAGATGGTAAATTTCAGAATAACGAGTGGCACGATCAAATTGATTAGTATTCGTGTTTCACTGCTCATAGAGTAGCATAGTGGAAGTATCTGAAGACATCATCTTGGGAGTTTTACAAGCAGGCCTGCGCATCACTATGAATTGCAAGGTGTTTCTTAAGGACATAACCTATTTCAAAATCAAGCTTTTGCTTGTGTTCGGTAGATGAAACTGAAAAAGGAGCTTTGGTCTGATACAATGCCTTAAGACAGGACCAGAATTCTGAAAGCCAGCAACTTCATTAACACGATGCTGTTATTTGTTATATTTCCCATTTTGCAACTTGTTTCTTTGTCCGGTGTGTATGCTACTTCTCTTCTAATTTGAAAAGCAATCGCTTGGTTTTGCTATCGTGATACTCTAACTTGAAACTCGAGTCTCATTCCTCGCGGGTCTCATTGGGGTGTAGGAATTGAAAGACCGAGCAGCAAAGGCTGAGGGCATGGACAACAAGTTGATGGAACTGCGTCGAGAAATAGTGGATTTCCACGGAGAAATGGTTTTCCTCGAAAATTACAGCTCTCTTAACTGCATAGGTAACAATGTGCAAACTAGTTCTGGCCATTGAGGCTCCATATCCTTTTGAGTGCGTACATCCACAGAAACATGTAGGCATACGGATGCATGAAGTTCAGACTTCGGGTATATCTCTCTCTCAAGCAGAAATAGTTTGACCAATTGTAATTAGTAATCATGCTGTATTAGTCCATAGTTACCTGGAACATGGTCTTTGTCAAACTAGTCATTTGGAAATCTAGTCAAATACAATGTAACATTACTTTAATTAGCATTTTGAGTTCTAGATGATAATACATGTGCTTGGAGGAGACTATACGTTCCGTAACAGGAGGATTTGCTTGGGTTTTTCCTTTGTTTCTTTGATTGCAAAAGCCTTATCAAAGAAAAGCATTGGCTTCTCTGTAAGGAAATCCAAGGACGGACGAGGATTACTGGAATTTGGGAAGTGCTATTGTGATTAATTTCTATAGTGATTGGCTAACTGCACTGTTGTTGACCTTTCATGATTCTGTGGAATCACTCGAAAACCATGTTCTCTGCTAGCTGCAGTGAAAAGCATGCCGATTAAAATCATTAAAAGGGGGGCCATCAAGTGGATATTTCTTATAATATCAAAATGGCTTATCGCCTCACGTGAAAGAAGCATCCTGAAATTTCAAGATGACTGCTTCACTGCTTCCTTTTTTTTCTTGCCTAACTTCGTGTTTCAAACCACAGGACTAGTGAAGATAATAAATAAGTATAACAAGCGAAGCGGAGCACCTATCTGCTTGCCTTTCATCCGGAAGGTTCTGCAACAGCCATTTTGCAGGACGGAGGTGCTCAAAAAGTTTGTGAAGGAGTGCGAGGGAATGCTCGATCAGCTTCTCTTTGAGAATCGCCACCAGACAGTAGACTGCAAGGCGAAGGACAATGAGACCGTGGCTGATCCGAAAGATGACCTGCTTAGACTTCCCAGCGAAGTCGTTGAGATTGAGCACATGGAGAGAGCATGTACTAGAACAATTTAGCTGCTTTGCGTGTATTTGAGGAGATTCGGAGCGGAAGCTCGACAGTGAGCATGTATGTTCTCACTACCGCCTCTGCATAATGATCAAAGGGGGTGAAAATTAGAAGAATGACCCATTTTGGCACCACACAAGCTAATGAGTGATTTGGAAGGACCCCTTGGCTTCCCATTATGCGTCTCTTTTCTTTTCCTGCTCGAAAGGTTTACTGATATTGATACCGATTATCCTTCTTCTTTTCCAGAGTTAGGAGTGAGTAAACCTTGGGTAACTCTGTTGGTGCTTCTGGTTATAAAATTATCCTTGTGCAAGCAGAATAACTCATTGGGCTTCTAAGAGTGGAATTTAAGCAGAATCTTTTGTTTCATCTTTGGCAACCCTCACTGCTTTATTTTCTTGATTGCTTGCTCTTCTGTGCAGCAAGGCCTTGCCATTTTTCAGTCCTTGCTTCAAATTTTCACGAGTGTCTGAAAGATCAACTTGTTGCAGAAATATTTCGACTTGTATGAACTAAAGTTGATTTTCATAGGGATCTAGCTGCCGTTGAGACCGCATCGAGTTCTCATATGAATAGTGGCAATAAGAGTGATATATATTCTAATTTTGGCCTCTTGGCTTTATTATAAATAAATAGATTGGGATCACATCAATTTAACCAAGCATTCAGTTTAGTTTTAATGTCGGCTTTCCAAGAAGGGGTCAAATTTTTTTTAAACGGCATTTAGTGACATCATTTCAATGTAACTCCATTTTTGCTTATCACCGGTCGATATTGACCTTTCCAAATGTGCATGCTCAGTTGAAATTCCTTGTCGATCTTCCAATATAACTTTCTTCAACCCTGATTAATGATTGATGACGTGCTATAAGTTGTCTCATGCTTTCCACTCTCCCAAAAGTCATCATTATCTTAAAGGCGGGAAAGTTAATGTTTCAAAGATCATACCTTTTCAATTTCAATAACTAGTGATCTAAGCACTTTATCACCCCCATCACCCTATCGCAAATGAGAAGTGGAAGGCAGCAATGGTGAAGGAGATGCATGCTTTAAAAACAAATGGCACGTGGAATCTTGTTGTTCTTCCTCTTGGAAAACAACGGTACGATGTAAGTGGGTGTTTATAGTCAAACATAAGATGAATGGTATCGGGGACATATATAAAGCACGGTTGGTGGTAAAGGGATTTACTCAGATTTATGGAATTGGCTATCAAGAAATCTTTGCTCCTGTTGCCAAGTTGAATACTGTTCGAGTGCTACTTTCATGTACTCTTAACCAAGGATGGAATTTTCGGTAGTTAAATGTGAAGGATGTCTTTCATCATGGAGAGTTAGAAGAGAAGATGTATATGGAGATTCCTCAAGGTTTTTATTGTGACAAAACTCAAGTATGTAAGCTAAAATGTGCACTTTATGGTTTAAAGCGGTCACCTCGAGCTTATTTGGTAGGTTTAAGAAAGCTATGGTCTCCATTGGATATAAATAGAGTAATATTGATCATACTTCGTTTGTGAAGAGATCAGGTGCTAAAGTCATTATTCTCATTCTCTATGTAAATGACATTATTGTCACGAGGAATGATAGTGATGAGATCAGCTGGTTGGATAGAAGTTCGACATAAAGGATCTTGGAAAGCTCTGGTACTTTCTTGGGATTAAAGTTGCCATATCTTCAAAAGGTATTTTTCTATCCCAAAGGAAGTATGTTTTTAATCTTTTGACAAAAGTTGGGTTATTGGGATATCATCCCTTTGATACACCTATTGAGGCTAATAGTCGTCTTCGAGAAAAAGATGGCAATCCATTTGGATAAGGGTCATTATCAGCGGCTAGTGGGAAAGTTGATTTATTTGTCCACCCCCTCCTGCCACCCCGACCTGATATTGCTTTTGTTGTGAGCTTGGTGAGTTAGATTATGCATGATCCATACTCTACTCGTATGGATATTGTTTTTCAAATCCTTTAGTAATCGAAGTTTGCTCCTAGGAAAGAGATTCTTTTGTCTCCTCATGATGGCTTGAAAGTTGAATATTGTGTAGATGCTGAATATGCTGGATCTCCTTATCAGAAGTCTATTTATAGGTATTCTACTTTCTTAGGAGGGAATCTTGTGACTTGGTGCAGTAAAAAGCATAATGTTGGTTGCTCGGCCTAGTGCAAGTAGAGTTTCATCACGATGGCCCATGGAGTTTGTGAGCTGTTATGGCTTAAAGATTACCGGAAAATCTTGGTGTATCTATTCATATTTCTAATACTATATTGTGATAATAAGGCCGCCATTAGTATTGCTAACAATTCTACACAGCATGACAATACAAAACATGCTAAAATTGACACACACTTAAGTTGGAGAGTGGTTTGATTTGTATGCCCTTCATTTAGTCCGATGATTAACTTGCTTATGTGTTCACTAAAGGATTAGAGGGTAAATTGTTTTGTACTGTTTTAGTCAAGTTGGTATGTGTAATATCTATGCTTCAACTTGAGGGAGAGTGTTGAGATATTTGGCTAATGGGGGCATATTTGTCAATTTCCTTTATTATTTTATGTATGTAATTTTAGCCTCTTGGCTTTATTATAAATAGATAGCTTAGAGTCACGTCAATCTAACAAAACATTCAGTTTGGTTTTTGTCTCTTAACAATGTCGGCTTTCTAGGAAGAGGTCAACATTTTTGTGAATGGCATGCGGTGACATCACTTCAAGGGAACTCCATTTTTTGTTTATCACCAGTCAATATTGACCTTTCCAAATGTGCATTCTCAGTTGAAAATTCCTTGTCGATCTTCTAATATAACTTTCTTTAGACTTGAGAAGTATGACTGGTTCGGGAAAGCTACACTATAAAAAACGATTTTTTTTCCGACAAAATTACCAACGAAGAATTCTGGAAAATTCGTTGGAAAGGGAATTTCAACGAATTTTCCAACGAAAAAAAATTCGTTGGTAATTCGTCGTCGGAAAATTTTCCAACGAAAAATTTCAATTTTCGTTGGAAATTTGCAACAAATTTTTTTTCGTTGAAAAATTTCATTGGAAAACTCGTGGCTAAATTCGTTGGAAACGAATTTTTTTTTCCGACGAATTTTTTTTCGTTGGAAACTATAATTTTTTTTTAGTCGAAAAATTGTGGAAATTTTTTTTCCATCGAAAATATTTTTTTTTGGTCCAATTTTTTTGGTCGAAAAATAGCCCTCGCCGGGCGAGCTCGAGCTCGCCCAGCTTGTCACGGCGAGAAAATGAGCTACCGAGCGCACCCGGATCCTGGGCGAGCTCGGGCTCGGCGGTGAGGGCGACCCTCGTCGCCGGGCGAGGGCCAACCTCGCCGCCGGGCGAGGGTCGAGCCTGCCGGCCATGGCGAGCCTCGGCTCGCCATGGTCGGGCGAGGCTGTTGCGCCAACAAGAAGATGAAGAATAAGAAGCCAGCAGCAGCAAGTAGCAAGCAGGGGGCGGAGCTGAGGCCGCCTGGCCAAGTCCGGCTGCCGCCCCGCCGGCAACGAGGCTTGGTGGCGCCGGGGCGTTGGAGGCTTGGTGTCCATGGCGCCGGAGTTGAGTCTGGGGCCGGAGGAGGGGGGGGCGGCGGGGGAGTAGGCGGAGGGGAGAGAAGGAGAAGTGAAGGCGGAAGGAGAGAGAGAGAGAGAGAGAGAGAGAGAGAGAGAGAGAGAGAGAGAGAGAGAGAGAGAGAGAGAGAGAGAGAGAGAGTGGAAATTTGTGTGTGCGGAAATTGAATAAGGAACAAGTATGTTTTTTTGAAATTGCTGAATTTTCCAACTAATTTTCCAAATTAAAATTGTACAAATTAAAATAATTGTCCGAAAATTGAAATTGTTGAAATTTCCAACAAATTTTCCAACGAAAATTGTACACACTAAAATAATTGCCCGGAAAATTGAAATTCGTTGGAAAATTCGTTGAACATTTCCAACTAATTTTCCAACGAATAAAAAAAATGCTGAACAATATCGGGTTTTTGAAATTCGTTGGAAATTTCCAACAATTTTTTTTGTTGGAAATTTCCAACGAATTGCCGACGAAAAAAATTTTTTCGTTGGAAAATTCAACGATTTTGTCCAACGAAAAATTTTTCGTTTAAAATTTCCAACGAATTTTACTTTTCGTTGGAAAATTTATGTAAATTTGCAAAGAAAATTTTTTCGTTGGAAAATTTTCGTGGAAAAAAATCCAGTTTTTTGTAGTGGCTATCATAGTTAGAAGCCGTTCTTACTCTGGTGAGCGATAGAGAGCCATTTGAAGACTAATGATGGTAGAACCAGCGGCTACTTCATGGAGTTGAGTGGAAAACAGTCATCGAAGGATTGGAAGGCTATACATACCCAATCCAAGAGAAGTAGTGAGGTTGTGGTGGAAATGAACAAACCAAGTCTATATCTCTTGAGTCTTCTTATTGTTCTGTATTTGTTGTCAACAGCTGTAATGCTGATAATATCTCTATGTAGTGCTACTAAGTTGTAATAGCAAGTAGTCAAACGTATAAGCGTGATTGCAAATGATTGTGTCATGATAGTGTGATCCATAATGCGAAAGGAACAACACTTTCTGGTCGTAACTTGTAATGCTTATTACTAATGGATTCCAGCTTGATTATGACTGTTAGTCTTTAGAAGAGGATATAGGCTTGGAGATAAAGTCGAATTACTATAAAACTCAGTGTGCTATCTTCTATCTCTTCATTAACTGTTCATCAGCATTGCACCCGATTACATTATATATTTATCAACACCACTCCAAATTACGTATTTGTCAGTAGCATTCCTGATTATGTTAAATTGTTTCTGCTGTTGGTGAAGTTTTAACTTGCAAATAGTTCTTAATAATTCTCATTCAACCTATTTACCTCTCTAATTTGTATTGTTAGCCCCAATAGATCATACCTTGTAGCAAACTTTATCAAGAGTTGCTGGTAAATCAACTTTCAGCTTCTTGTCGACGTCTGTAAATTATGCTCCAGGGTGTTTGTTGTGACAAACACCAACATATTAAGGCAAACAGCGACCGAGGGTTGCATTTGCGCAGCTTTGTTCATATACTTAGGAAGCATTTTGGTTTGTAGTTCACTGTCTTATAATCAAGCAATGCTCCTAACGAAGGATTTGCTTTACCTTCCACTTTGTGTTATGTCTCCCAAATTTATCCTCGCCAGTACTCGCAACTGATCAATACAGATTTGATTGATCGGCGAAACTTCACTTTGTGGCATCTTACTCAGAAATCAATTCAAGTCGATATCGACTGACATGATGTTAATTAATTGGGAAGGACGTGCTGCTTCAAATCTTTCAATCGACAATAGTATCTCTTGAATAAAGAAGGTAATCATTGCATCTATATATCTTCCACCAAATATGTCGAGGCCAAAGGATAAAATATACTTCATGATTCTGACGTTTGCATCACTCTTCGTGTTAGAGCATTAAATCGACTACAAATATTTTTCATCATGAAGGACGTATTTTCGAGACACTCTCCATTTCCCGTTCGTTGGCGGCCTTATCGCTTTTTTTCATGCACGTCCTGTAATGCGGCATCACGTTGCTCCGTCTCTCGTCGATACAATTTTATCAACGATTATGGCACCCATTTGCACACGTCCTTTAATGATGCACCACATCGTTTCAACTTCCATCAATGCGGTCTATATAAATTGTACTTGTAGTTCGGAGATTGCATCCGCTTACCAACGAAGATTTCCTCCTTAAACACTTGATCATCTCCAGCCATGGCTACTTCTCCTTCTCGACCTACTCCCACTGCCCGTGCTTTCACCAACGAATTCATGTTGAACTGGAAGGCTATTTCAACAAAAGTCCTTTCTGGTAACGATATGAGACTTGGATTCCTTCCTCTTTTCAATCTAGCCATGAAGTTGCCTCCCGATCCATTATTCCGTTGTTTGATAGCAGCTAAATAAAAAAATAGACACGTTGGGTACTGACCTGTAGAATTAATTATGGAATTGTGTCTCCATCTGCTCCCAAGAGTGTACGGAATTAACTGGAAGAGTTGTGTACCATGTGAAAGCAATCTTGGACAGCAATAAAGGAAACAACCTTAGCTTCCAACTATCAGCATGAGATGCATCACCGCATAATGCGACAAATCTGCTAACATGCTCAACCGGTGATTGCTCATCTTCACCGGAGAAGAGGCCAAAATCAGGCATCTTAAAGCCTCTTGGATGTGGAGCAGTATCCATCCACTCTGAATATGGTTTCTTATATGCGGGTCTGATAAGTGTTGCATTACTTGGTCTAGTATTACCTGGACTTGGTGGAAATCTTGACCGGGGATCACTTGAGCAGGTTGTCCTCTAAGCAAAGGTGGTGCACTAACTTGATTGTCAACCACCATATGTGATCCTTGAGGAACATACACTGGATTGGGCATTGGCATTGCTTCCATTATAGGTCTTTGACCATCTTACCCCCTAGGTGGAGACGGTGGTCTAACTTGATTGTCGATGACAACATTCAGTCTATATGGGGCAGGTGCTACATAAAATTGTGGCATTATCCCAATTGGCCTTACATTATCAACTAGCGGCGCTAGGGCGGTTGGTTGAATGTTTTCCACATTTGGCAACTGCATATTTTATTGAGTATTTTGATCAACCAAGCTCCCATTGTTGTGACCATTTAGGTTTGTTTGAACAGGGTTAGGCAAATTACTTCCAACGATGGGTATCGCACCACTTGTCTGGGTTGTATCAACGGTCTCAGCTCTTTGCAAAATCCTGAATGGTAGTGGAGTTCGGCATGATTTGTCCCGCAGTACCAACAGCAATTTGAGCAACAGCGGATGGAGGAACGTACCTCAGAAGTCCAGGATTGGCAGGGTTTGCCTCCATCTGTACTAAACGACTCCACGTTCCCTGTCCATGTACAGCTTCGTGGAAGGTATTAACGATTATTGGCTTAATCACATCGACAAAATATTTCATTAAATGGTTTAGTTGTTTCCTTCTGGTGTTCTTTGAAAGGCCTCCTCATATCATATTTCATCTCTGGACTTGGTTCCAACTACCTTCTCTGTTCGCTGGTGAGTTGCCTTGGAATGTCAACATCTCCACCTAGGACTTGACCTACCACTGGCTGTGCAATTGATGACTCAGCATGTCCTACCATTTCAGTGGTAGGTGGTGGTGGCAAATTGTTACTGCTAGCATTGTTAGGATCAAGTTGAATCCTCATGCGCAATTGTTTCTCCTCAAATCAGTCATGCTCGTTCCACTGGACGTGCCAAAAGATGTTTTGCCAAAATTTTCTCCCATGACGAAATATCTTTAATTGAAAGTCGTTTTTAGTTTTTTATTGAAGGAGACAGGTTCTGTGGTTACTCTGGATAAGCAATATCACAAATGATAAGGAAATTGACAACATGAATATCAACAAGACTGCACAGACATATAAACCGTGCTGGAATTTAATATCGACAAGGCTTAGAAAATAAGACTCTACGTCAGAATTGAACGAAATGTGCCTGAATTTAATCGGACGACACGGTCTAAAAACACTAAGATATTACACTAGAATTTAATCGACGATACAACATCCAAGATAAAGATATACTCAAGGAGTTAATCGATGGCACAACTCTGGAAAATAAATGTGTGGTGGAGAAAAGTAAAGATAACTGAAAAATAATAAAATTGTTTGATTTGTCCAAGGGTGTCTTCACTAGATGAGTGATGGTGTTTATAGTGGTTGTTCCATAACTACTCCCCAAGCGGATTCCAACGGTTATATCCACATTCTTCCATCCCAAAGGTCTTGTGCCCATGTTCTCACGATGTCATGATCTTGTTCCCAAGTGGTTGTTCCTTTGAAAACATATGCCAGTTGTTCCACGATCTCAATAGCCGTTCTTAGTGACTCTAAACCTAAAAATGCTCCTTATGCCTTCAATTTTCTCCCGATACCTTGATAGCTTGTTGATCCTTACTAATCGACTGTGGTCGACCATATGTCGTTGTAAGTTAGCAATAGGCTGGTGACAATCATCGATGTGTGCCAACATCGATATTGATTTTAGTCGTTGACAATGGGTTACGTGCTAATTTTACATCCGAGTCACGTGTATACCCGTGTTGACAAATCTAGCCACTCTCTGGTGCAAACGCATGTCATTAACATAATTCAAAGTACAAAACACACACGACATATGGGGTCATTTGGGGCCGCAAAATGATGAATGTATCTCACCTGATTTCTTCTCTATAAAAAATTGCATTAATATTTTTGGGAATTGCTTTTACGTTTAAGGACCTGATAGAAAAAATGTCATACCAAAATGGCATTGTGTGGATGCTAACCCCTCCTTATGCTTAACGGAAAATTACTAAAAAGTTCTAAACCTTTTGCAATTTTTCAAATTTAGTCTTAAACCTTTTTTTTTTTACCAATTCAGTCCTAAACCTTTTTTGCAAATCAGCCAATTCAGTCTTTTTGGCGGACCGGTGACATTGCCGGCCCGGCATCCATGTGGCAATATGTTAATATTTTTTTTATTTTCGAATTTTTTTCCTTTTTATTATTTTTTCTTTTCCTTCTTCCTACGGCTGTCCGTGGGGGAGGCTTGCCGGCGAGCTCGCCATGGCGGGCGAGCTCCGCCTCGCCGGATCTGGGCGAGGGCGAGGCTTGCCTAGCCATGGCAAGCTTCCCGCCTTGCGGGCCCAGGTGAGCCTCTCCCGGCTGGTGGCGGCAAGGCCCGGCTTCGCCATGGCTAGGCGAGGCTCCGCCTCGGTCGAGGCCAAGCAAGCCTCTCCCACCGCCCGGCAAGGGCCTGGCTCGCCATGGTGGGCGAGGTCGACTCGCCCATTCTGGCGAGCTCGCCTCCTGAGCCAAGGCGAGCTCGCCACCCGGCCGAATGGTGAGCTCCGCCCTCGCCTAGGGGAGAAGGAAAAGAAGGCGAGCTCAAATAAAAAGAAATATTTTTTGAAAAAAAAAAAAAAATATTAAAAAAAAAAATTAAAATAAATCGTGGACGCCGGCGGCGAGGCCGTGCATGATGGCGGCGGCCATGTCAACGCCTGCGGCGGCCAAAAGGACTAAATTGACTGATTTGCAAAAGGTTTAAGACCCGAATTGATAAAAAAAAAAAAAAAAGTTTAGGACTGAATTGGCAAAATTGCAAAAAGTTTAGGACTTTTTTGGTAATTTTCTCCATGCTTAACCAAACACCCAGATTGCAATTTATCTAGAGTTTTCAAAAATGATCATACTTTTGCTTGTGTACTTAGGTGTGTAATCAGCTTAGTTTTCTTAAAAATTGGTTGGTCTCGACTTAATTGAATTTGATGTATTTCGAGACGTTAAGTTTGCAAAACCTACTTTTTTCTTTCTTTTTCCAATGTAACTAACACTCCTACCGACCCGAGAGGGAGGCTGATGGCGGTGGATTTGTAATTTTCAAGGGATTCAAGCAGATCCATGAGGGAAGAAGTGTTTTCACTAGTCTAAGGGCCAATTGTGACGCCCCATAACATTACACTCGACACAAATCCCTTAGCATTATCTTTAATATGGCTAGCGAAAAGACAAAGACTAAACAAGTTTTGTCAAAATACTTTTGCTTCTCATTAACAACACTTATGAGAATCACAAGTCCGGACAATACATCATAAAATCACAAAGAACAAACATGTGGGTAAGTCGGGGTTGTCTATCTCCATGCTACAATTTACTTCAAAGATGGCCCGCACAAGAGTAGACTTTACAACGAGTCGTAGATGTAGTTGCCTTCATATCAACCTTTATCCAGCATTAACCCATATAGTAGATATACATCTTGTACAAACTATATCCGCCCTCGGGACAAACATATCAACGTCTTGGCATTCATAGTATTTAGGGAAAAACCAGCAAGCATTGGTAACAGGTTATCTCTTCCTATATATCTGAAAAATAATGAGATGAGCGAAGCCCGGTATGTCATCCCGAACCACTCACGATCGATACTTGTGACCGACCATGATCGGAACAGGGCTCGTGAAGCATGAATAATTATTAGAATGTCCCGTTGATTTATATATATAACAAACATGAAGGCGATTCAACGAGACAAACCAAACAATAAAAGGCAAAGCGGTGCGTTGTATTTACAAGATAGATTCGTGCTTATTTACAAGTCCTAAGGACTACCAGTCATATTAGACGATATTTTTCATATGCCTATTTCAAAGGCACTTCCGAAAAACAAACAAACAAGCCATATTTACAAACAAAATTTTGGCTTGGATTCTTAGCTCCTCTCGGTTAGTAGTCCCTCGTCCTTGTCCTCACTCTCGCTACTCCCGTCCTCGTCTGCGTCGTCCCCGTCACGCCCGCCCATGGTCGGTCGCGAGTCGAACCACCCATGCCGGTGAGCGGCCCATTAAATCCTCGAAGGGGCCGACCCAATCCCGTCGGCCAGGCGGTACCGAGCCACATACGGGTGCGGGACAAGGTCTACCCGACCTTCGTCTACCATTACATAGGTGGTGATCCCACGGTAGGCTCGATTTTTCCGCGGGCGTCGATCATCGCGGAGAAGCTCAGCCCGCATCTCGACCGGGTTGCCAAACTGGACGGGGGTGACGCCATTTCACGGACCTGAAAAGAGGAAAACAGCGGGGGTGAGTCGGGGAGACTCGATGAAGTAAGGCGTTACTAGCGGGCGATGACATATCAATCGTCGTTTCCACGAAACATTCTTACCGTACCGGCCTCCGTGGCCGATCAAACAACGACGGGCACGTAAAGCACAAAACAAGGAGCCCAAGCATGGCTAAGTCACGGTTTACCTCACGTATTGCACCTCGGTTCTATTTTGAATTAGATAACATGCAAAGAAAACCACGAAACAAAGCAAGCTCGTTATCGGAAACACAACATCGGAACATCAAAACCGAGCACGGGGAAAGCTCATGATACGACGTATTTCAACGTCATTTCCTGGTAGTAAAATCCCACTTACACTTTATAAAACAAGAACTAAGAGAAGGGAACGGCGGAAAGGTGACGGTTCTCGATTTTGGAGTAACTCTCGAGAATGGCTTCTCTCTCTCGGTTTTCTTTTTCTTTCTCTCTTTTGGCTCTCGGTTTCTTTTCTTTCTCTCTATTTTCGGCACTCTCTCTCTCTCTCTCTTTCTCTCTCTAATTTTGATTGAGGTACGTGGGAAGTGAGCCAAATTCTCTCTTGATGTCTTCTATTTATAGAGTCCCGTTGATTTATATATATAACAAACATGCGGAAGCGATTCAACGAGACAAACCAAACAATAAAGGCAAAGCGGTGCACGTTGTATTTACAAGATAGATTCGTGCTTATTTACAAGTCCTAAGGACTACCAGTCATATTAGAGCGATATTTTCACATGCCTATTTCAAAGGCACTTCCGAAAAACAACAAGCCATATTTACAAACAAAATTTTGGCTTGGATTCTTAGCTCCCACGGTTAGTAGTCCTCGTCCTTGTCCTCACTCGCTACTCCCGTCCTCGTCTGCACGCCCGCTCGTCACGCCCGCCCCATGGTCGGTCACGGAGTCGAACCACCCATGCGGTGAACGGCCCATTAAATCCTCGAAGGGGCCGACCCAATCCCCGTCGGCGGCCAAAGGGTACCAGCCACACACGGGTGCGGGACAAGGTCTACCCGACCTTCGTCTACCATTACATAGGTGGTGATCCTCGGTAGGCTCGATTTTCACGGCGTCGATCATCGGAGAAGCTCAGCCCCGCATCTCGACGGGTTGCCAAATTGGACCGGGGTGACGCCATTTCTACGGACCTGAAAAAGAGGAAAACAACGGGAGTGAGTCGAGGAGACTCGGTGAAGTAAGACGTTACTAACGGGCGATGACATATCAATCGTCGCGTTTCCACGAAACATTCTTACCCCACCGGCCCCTCGGTGGGCGATCAAACAACGACGGGCGTAAAGCACAAAACAAGGAGCCCAAGCATGGCTAAGTCACGGTTTACCTCACGTATTGCACCTCGGTTCTATTTTTGAATTAGATAACATGCAAAGAAAACCACGGAACAAAGCAAACTCAAGTATCGGAAACACAACATCGGAACATCAAAACCGAGCACGGGAAAGCTCATGATCGGACGTATTTCAACGTCATTTCCTGGTAGTAAAATCCCACTTACACTTTATAAAACAAGAACTAAGAGAAGGGAACGGCGGAAAGGTGACGGTTCTCGATTTTGGAGTAACTCTCGAGAATGGCTTCTCTCTCTCGGTTTTCTTTTTCTTTCTCTCTTTTGGCTCTCGGTTTCTTTTCTTTCTCTCTATTTTCGGCACTCTCTCTCTCTCTCTCTTTCTCTCTCTAATTTTGATTGAGGTACACGGGAAATGAGCCAAATTCTCTCTTGATGTCTTCTATTTATAGAAGGATAAAGTGGCTTAGGTGACACGTTAAGATATGTCATCAAGGGCATGAGGGGTATGCATGCGTGTCATCAAAATGATGAGGTGTTTACCTCACCCTCATTGATGATCTAAGGCCAAGTGTCCAAATAAAAAGAAAATGGCCATAATTACTCTCTTTTCTCTCTCCTCTCTAGCTTTGCCGTGGCTTTCCCCCTTCCCCTTGGCTGGTCGTGTGTCCCTCTTCCTCTCCTTGGTCAATAAATGAAGAGGCAATGTCATGATGGTTCCTTAAATGGCCATTAAAGCTTGTAGAAAAAGATGACCCATGCCATTAATGTAAGAAATGATGATGGTGATAAGGTTTGACTAAGTCAAACCTCTAGGACCCTCTCAAATCGCAGCTTTGAATAAAATCTCAATTAGTTGGACTAAATAACATCTCCAAATCTACTGAAAGTCCGTTAAACGAACCCCATCACAACTATACCAAGCTTTTTTCGAGGTTTGCCTTATAAATCAATTCCAAAATACCCTTTTAAAATAAAATTTAATGTAAAAGGCCCAAATGTCCAACCTTGGTTCTACAACAATCCAAGTCAAAATGACAAAAATGGCCTTCTCGGGTAACTAGGCACACTAGCGGGCCAATGGGCAAATTCACGGAATGAACGGTGTTACATTTGCCTGACGGGTCGCGCGCCTCGGGCCGCACGAGCAATATCGCCTGGCCGCACGCAACGCTTGGTTGCAGACGTAGCCTCGGGTTGTACCCGCAACGCGTTCGTGCTTAGTTGGCCGCACGGGCACCAGGTGCCGTCATCCGGCGGCGATCGTTCATGGCCCACGCACATCGGCGGGATTGGCACGACGCACGACTCATGGGCACATTTCTTGACACGGATAAGGTCGGACGGATCTTCACGGGTCTGACTTGTGGCCGCGAAGGGGTTGGGTACAATGGTAGAGCGCCGCGAGCGGGCGGCACATAGCCCGGTCCATTAGCTGGTGAAGCCGGGCACAATGGTAGATCATGACCGGGCACATGGCCTTGGCCGTCGCTGACCGGCATTTTTGCACGGGCCACGACTAAGCCATTAAGCACATGGCACGGTATCGTTAATGGCCTTCCCAACTTGGCCACAGTCAGTGGCCAATTCGTACGGCGGTGCGTTCGGTATCAGCGATCCATGGTCGACCCTCGGTTGTCATGTAGCCTCGGTAGAGGCTTCGGTACCCGAGGGAGATTAACTTGCGGTCACGGGACTAATACATGGCCGTGCTTGATTTTATCGCACTCGCGACCGACACCGCCCGAGGTGATCCCACAGTCGTCCGGACCGTTCCACTAAGCAGCCCTTATGGTGAAGGATCACCCCATGGTCGTATTTATACCTAATCATTTGCGAGTCGGGGTCATTCCACCTTCGATCCTAGGCCAACTCATGGACAATCTTCGATCGAATCACGTGACCACCCTCGGTACACTCATCCCGATCATCTTGTCCATTTCCAACACCACGAACTTCAACTCGACTTACATTGTCTAATCCGCTTATTACCAGCCCTCGGTTTCCTAGGCCCGAAATCAGGGGATGTCACAATTCCCTCTAATAAAATTTCGTCCTCGAAATTTAAACATATACCTAGTTCCTCAAATAAATCGGAAGATACTACTGGCTTCATGACTTCCTCTCAGCTTCCTGGGTAGCTTCCTCTACATACTGGTGTCGCCGTAGGACCTTTACTACGAGGCGGTTTTATTCCTCAACACTTGCTCTTTTCGATCCCACGATCCGCATTGGCTCCTCAACATGGGACCTCTCTGTCAACCCGACCTCGTCGAAATTCAGCACGTCTGCGGATCGGGTTCGTACTTTTCAACATAGATACATGGAACACATCATGCACCGAGCAAGTTTTGGTGGCGCTTAACCAACCGATAAAGCCAAATTCCTATTCTTTCTAGAATTTCAAAAGGTTCGGACGTGCACGGGGCTTAATTTACCTTTCTTCCCAAAACGCGACACACCCCTCATGGGTGAAACTTTGAGAACACGTTCGCTACACCAAACTCTAGGGTTTCCCTACGCTTGTCGGTAATAACTTTTCCATCGCTTTTGACGGTTCTCGGTTTGTCTAACCACTTGCACGACCTCATTGGTGAGTTGTACCAGCTCTGGACCCGTGACCATCTTTTCCCCGACCTCATCCCAACAGTTGGAGTTAAGTAAGCTCGAATGGTATAATGCCTCGAATGGTGCCATCCGATACTTTGCTGGTAAATTGTTGTTGCAATGCAAATTCAATGAGATGTAAATGTTCATCCCAGCTTCCCTTGAAATCCACGACGCATGCTCGCTCGCAGAGATATCCTCAAGGGTGCGGATCGTGCTTTTCTGTTTGGCCATCCGTTTGCGGATGATAAGTTATCTTGTATTGTAGCTTGGTTCCCCATAGCGGTTTGGAGATTTTGCCAAAACTTGCGGTAAACTTTGGATCTCGATCCGATATGATTGTTACCAGGACTCCATGTAATCGTACAATATGTCGAACATATAGCTCGGCATGATTCTCCAATGGAAGATCTTTCCTCACGGGGAAGAAAATGAGCCGATTTTGTCACCGATCAATGATCACCCATATCGAATCATTCCTCGGCCGACTTCTCGGTAGTCCAATTACGAAATCCATCGTGATGTGCTCCCATTTTCATTCCGGAATTTCTAATGGTTGCAATAATTCGCGGGGCTTGCGAGTGTTGAGCCTTGATTTGTTGACACGTCAAGCATTTAGCTACATATTTAGCTATGTTTGGCTTCATCTTTGTTCCACCGTAAATGTTGTATAAAAATTCGGTACATTTTAATCTTGCCTGGATGGATCTTTGTAATGGCTCTTGTGAGCTTACATCAAGATTTCTTCCTTGAGTTGTTCATCCTTTAAGACGCATAGGCGTCCGTTAAACTTCAAGATTCCATCGTCCGTATCGTGGAAATCGGATTTCTTCCCTTTTATTAATTCCCTTGAATTTTCTGGATATTCGGTCGGTTTGTTGTAGCGCCTTGATTTTCACCATGATGTTTGGCTCGATTCGAGAGCAGCTAATAAATTCGATGATGCCCAATTTTCAACTTAAAGTCCAAATCCCGAGCTTCCTCAAGTAAGGTCCATTCCTTGACTATCAAATGGGCAATGGCCGATTTTTGACTAAGAGCGTCGGCCACTTTATTTGCTTTGCCGGGATGGTATAATATCTCGCGATCGTAGTCTTTTTAGCGGTTCCATCCGGTGTCTTTGCCTCATATTCAGCTCCTTCCGAGGAAAATAAATATTTCAAACTCGATGATTCAGTATAAATAATAAATTGCTCCCCATATAGGTAGTGTCGCCAAATTTTCAAAAGGCGAACACAATTGCTGACAAGTTCGGATCATGAGTTGGGTAGTTCAATTCATCGACATCAATTGTCTCGAGGCATACGCCACCACCTTGCCATCTGCATCAATACCGCCCGGGTCCCTTGTAGGAGCGTCATTTGTATATTTCAAATCCTCCGGTCCTTTGGGTATGGTCGGAATGAGGCGATCGTCGGCCCTTTGCTTTAATTCTGGAAGCTTCGGCTCGCATTTATCGTTCACTCGAACTTCGTTTCTTTCTTTAGCAATCGCGTTGGGGAATAGCGATGCTATAGAATCGCTCCGAACCATACATGGTATCCTGCTAAACCCAAGAAACTTGAACGGTGTGGTCGTTGGTCTTGGCCAATTAACTCTGCTTCAATTTTGGATGGATCCACCGATATGCCGTCTCCCGAAATCACATGGCCAAGAAATACCATGCGAGATAACCAGAACTCGTGATTTGCTGAATTTTTGCATAAAGTGAGTATTCCCCCGAGCGGCCCTGAGTACCAATCTCGGATGTTGCTCATGTTCAAGCCGAATTTTCGAATATATCGGGATGTCGTCAATAAAAACTATGATTTAAAACTGTGTATGGCTTGAATACTCGATTCATCGTGTCCATAAAGGGCTGCCGGAGCATTCGTCAAACCAAATGGCATAAAGTTGAATTCATAATGGCCATATCGGGTTCGGAATGCCGCCTTTGGAATATCCTCCTCTTGATCCTTAGTCGATGATATCCCGACCTTAGGTCGATCTTGGAAAACACTTGATGCTCCTTGAAGTTGATCAAATAAGTCATCGATTCTCAAGGTGGGTACTTATTTTTGATAGTAACCCTGTTTAGTTGCGATAGTCGATGCATAGTAAATAACGAACGATCTTTCTTTTTCACGAATAATATTGGCGCACCCCAAGGTGATGCACTTGGATGGATAAACCCCTTATCCAAGAATTCTTGCAATTGCACCTTCAATTCTTTCAACTCATTAATGACATCCCGTATGGAGCTTTTGAGATAGGTTTTGTTCCGGGGGCTACTTGATAGCAAACTCAATCTCACGCTCGGAGGTAAACCCGGCAATTCTTATGGAAAAACATCCGGGAATTCTTGTACTACCGGGATATCTTCCAAACTTAATTGCCTTCCTTTTCAGTATTTTCATTGCTTTAAATCCTTGACAACCTTTCTATAATAATCGGGTGGCTTCTATAGCGTAAAATCGAGGAGTAGAAGGTCCTCCTCCATTTCCCATGAATGTATAGCAGGACGATTAGTGGGATAAAATTGAATTACCTTACTATAACAATCGATTTTAGCTCATTGTTGACTAAGTCAATCCATACCAATGATAACATCGAAGTCATACATGGCCAAGATTGCTAGATTTATAACATCCACAAGTCCGCCTATAATCATTTTACACCCTTGACATGCTAAGGTAGCTTGTACTTCATTTTTCATTGGAGTAGAAATACTAAGTGCATCTCAAGCGGTTTCACCTCAAGTTTGGCCAAATGCACAAATTGACTAGATCTGAATGAATGTGTAGCTCCGGTATCAATTAATGCATATGCTGTGCGGTTATTGAGGAAAACCGTACACTGTGATCAACGCATCGGAGTTCTCGGCATCCTCTTGAGTAAGAGCATATATTCGTCCCTTGGGGGGAGGGCGATCACCGTTGTTAGCACGAGGTTGAACTCCAATTCTTTGTTGTCCTTTGTCTTTGCTATATAAAGGCATATTCTCGCCTTTGTGGACAATCCACGACCATGTGACCTGTTGGCCACACCGAAGCATGCTCCCTGTCTGAGCAGGGCATGGGGCATCGCCATCTTGTAAATCATGAAACAAGCAACAAAGTATTCACGGGAACATTGGTCGGTTTGTTGGAAATTCCGCTTCTTGTTGGAAACAAATGGACATTTTCCTTTCATCATTAGCCTTTTGCCCGAACGTTGATCCATTCGGGCGTAGAATAATAGGGTCGCGTCGAAGGGACCCTCTCCGGTAAATCCTTCTCGTCCGGTTGAGCTCGTTCATATAATTCATTATAATCCTTCAAGTTCAATGGCACTAACCCGACTCGGGATGTCGGGGTTTGAGACCATCACGGAATCATTTTGCCTTGTCGATGGGGTTTTCAATAAGTGCAGGGGGCGTACCTTGACAAGCGGGCGAACCTTGCTTCCATCTTTGGTCCGTCGTCATATTCCCTTGTCAAGTTTGTAAATTCTTTCATTTTGCGATCACGAGCACACTCAAAAAAATACTTCCCATTGAATGCTTAGCGAAAGTATTTGAGTTCTTTTGCAACATTTTTCGGGAATACGGTTTTTTAGTTGCCTTCCACCAATATTGGCGTTCCCTTGCAGTTGATAGGCCGCTAGGGCGACTTTATCTTCCTCAGAACACCGCAGCAGTTCAAACGCCTTTTGTAACTCATCGATCCAGGACTCCGCCTCTTGGGATCTCCAGTTCCAAAATTTGGTCGCAGACTTCAAGAACCGCTTTCGACCAATCCATGCATTATTCTCACACATTCCTATTTCCATTTACCGCCACCGCATTCCTCGGCGATAGGCGGTCGTTGCTGTGCTTGTTGTACTTGCTGCCCCAGCAATTCTCCTACGGTCGCAAGAGCCTGCAGAATTCCATCTATTCGGGGATCTTGCTTAGACTTTCCCTTCGAGGTCGAGGTCGGGTCCGGAGCACTCATACTGCCTTTGGTAAACGACTAAGGCTTTTCTACAACGCAAGAATATGTCAGCAATCAAAATTCAGCAATCAAGACATACTTACCAATCAATCGTGACATCCAAACACATAATCACATGCAGGGGGTGTTTCATAGCTAACTCCCACTTCAACAAGACCTTATCACCTGTGCCTTTATTACTGCTTTGGTTTTGTAACCGGGTTTCCACTTTTCGGTGCGCTCAAAATTCTCGTTCTATAGTCGTCCTAGAAAACTGCCGAAGTGCGTTCAAGGATCAGGCCCTTCACCCGGCGTCACTTCCTTTAAAGCCGCTCAATGATCGGTGATATACTTTGTACCCGACGCCACTTCTTTCCCGAGGCCGCCTGATGATCGGGCTACCCGCCCACATGGTTGGAAGCCGCACAATGATCGGTATTTGTGACCCGCGCCACCTCCTCTGAGGCCGCTCAATGTTGGTCATTTGGCCTCGGTACTCCCGCCCTCATCGGATCGGGCCCAATTGCAAGTCATCGCGAACGCACCTCAAGGAAGGAAAACTTGCTCGACGATACAAAACAAACCCGCTGTCACGTCTCGAACCACTCACGATCAATACTTGTGACCGACCATGATCGGAGCAGGCACATGAAGCATGAATAATTATTAGAATGTCCCGTTGATTTATATATATAACAAACATGCTGAAGCGATTCAACGAGACAAACCAAACAATAAAGGCAAACGGTGCACGTTGTATTTACAAGATAGATTCGTGCTTATTTACAAGTCCTAAGGACTACCAGTCATATTAGACGATATTTTTCACATGCCTATTTCAAAGGCACTTCCGAAAAACAACAAGCCATATTCACAAACAAAATTTTGGCTTGGGTCCTTAGCTCTTCTACGGTTAGTAGTCCCTCGTCCTCATCCTCACTCGCTACTCCCGTCCTCGTCCACGTCGTCCCGTCACGCCCGCCCATAGCGGTCCCACGGAGTCGAACCACCCATGGGTGAGCGGCCCGTTAAATCCTCGAAGGGGCCGACCCGGTCCCGTCGGTCGGTACCAGGCGGCATCTGGTGCGGGACAAGGTCTACCGACGCCCGTCTACCATTACATAGGTGGTGATCCTACGGTAGGCTCGATTTTCATGGGCGTCGATCTGCGTGAAAAGCTCGCCCGCATCTCGACCGGGTTGCCAAATTGGACCGGGGGGTGACGCCATCTCGGACACGAAAAAGAGGAAAACAGCGGGAGTGAGTCGAGGAGACTCGATAAGTAAGACGTTACTAACGGGCGATGACATATCAATCGTCGTTTCCACGAAACATTCTTACCAGACCGCGGCCTCGGTGGCGATCAAACAACAACAGACGCGTAGAAAGCACAAAACAAGGAGCCCAAGCATGGCTAAGTCACGGTTTACCTCACGTATTGCGCCTCGGTTCTATTTTGAATTAGATAACATGCAAAGAAAACCACGGAACAAAGCAAACTCGTTATCGGAAACACAACATCGAACATCAAAACCGAGCACGGGAAAGCTCATGATACGAACGTATTTCAACGTCATTTCCGGTAGTAAAATCCCACTTACACTTTATAAAACAAGAACTAAAGAGAAGAGAAGGGGCGAAAAGGTGGCGGTTCTCGATTTTGAGTAACTCGAGAATGGCTTCTCTCTCGGTTTTCTTTTTCTTTCTCTCTTTTGGCTCTCGGTTTTCTTTTCTTTCTCTCTATTTTTCGCACCTCTCTCTCTCTCTTTCTCTCTCTAATTTTGATTGAGGTACCCGGGAAATGAGCCAAATTCTCTCTTGATGTCTTCTATTTATAGAAGGATAAAGTGGCTTAGGTGACACGTCGCAGATATGTCATCAAGGGCATGAGGTATGCTTGCGTGTCATCAAAATGATGAGGTAAGCGCATACCTCACCCCTCATTGATGATCTAAGGCCAAGTGTCCAAATAAAGAAGAAAATGGCCATAATTACTCTCTTTTCTCTCTCCACTCTAGCTTTGCCGTGGCTTTCCCCCTTCCCCCTTGGCTGGCCGTGTGTCCCTCTTCCTCTCCTTGGTCAATAAATGAAGAGGCAATGTCATGATGGTTCCTTAAATGGCCATTAAAGCTTGTAGAAAAAGATGACCCATGCCATTAATGCAAGAAATGATGATGGTGATAAGGTTTGACTAAGTCAAACCTTCTAGGACCCTCTCAAATGCGCTGAATAAAATCTCAATTCGTTCGGACTAAATAACTATCGCGAAAAATGCGCCGGGAAAGTCCAAACGAACCCCGTGATCACAACTATACCCAAGCTTTTCCGAGGTTTGCTTTATAAATCAATTCCAAAAAATACCCTTTAAAATAAAATTTAATGTAAAAAGGCCCTTACAAATGTCCAACCTCCAACCCTCTGGACAATCTTTCGTAACCCGATCATGCATCCATTCCAATACCGAACCTCAACTCGACTTACCCATTAATTCACTTATTACCAGCCCTCGATTTCCTAGGTCCCGAAATCGGGATGTCACTATAGTAAATGAAATATCTAGTTTTAAGTTAGGAAAATCAGCTTACCACTTCCCTGGTATAAACACATGTATTCATAGCAAGCGATATGCATAGAACTTGAATGTAAGTCATACCTTTTTCGTATGAATGTACATAAAATCTGAATAATGTAACATATCATAATATTTTCACTTTCGGGCGTAAGCATGACGTAAAACATTTATGCTCGATTAGGTTCATTACTTTATCCTCTCGAACACTCCGGGGCATCTCGACCAGCGGGACATCCCAACTACGAGGCATCCCGGCACACACCGGGGTATCCCAACCAGCGGGGCATCTCGACTCCCAAGGCATCCCGAAACACTCCTGGGGGCATCCCAGGACACAGGGCATTGTTGCACACCACTAAATGGGTACGAAATTAATATTATTCTCATGCAAATCATGACAACCAAGTATTTGCATGCATAAATCCGCTTGGGCCGTCCCATACCGAGCCATCACGGTTTTTGTACTTTAATGCCATGTAATGCATCATTCGAGAAATTAAATATGAAGCAATACATTTCAAACTTAGAAGCAAACTCAGCTCATAAGCAAATTTGGGTTCAGAAGCAAATTCGGTCATTAGAAGAAAATATGAGTCATCATAAGCAAGTTCAGACTTAGAAAGGAGTTCAGAAGTGAATTCAGATTCAGAAGCGAGTTCAAACTCGGTTTAACTTGACTTCGAGGCGAGTTCGGTCTCAAAAACGAGTTCGAGACTTGAAGCGGATTCAAACTCAAAATCCAACTCGGGACTCGGAAGCGAGTTCGGACTCGAAGTAAGTTTAGACTCACAAGGCTAAAGTTTGAGCGGTAAAGTTTGAGCGAAAAAGTCCGGGCTGTAAACTCAAAAGTAAAGTCCGAGCGTAAGGTCCCGAAGATAAAGTCTGAATAGTTTAAAAGGTATATAGAACAAGATTTTGAGATTAAAATCTGCCCAATTTCAAAAATAAACATAATCATCACTTTGAGTATAAAAATAAACATAAACGTCACTTTGAGTAAAGCGATTTTTTTTATTCTGTTTAAACATACATAAACCAATAAGAAGAGTTAAACAATTACCCCAAAGATAACACTTACACGTTCAAGTTTAAACATTCCACTTGTAGATTTTCACTATAATTTTAAAGAAACAAATTACATCCATTTGAACATGCACAGAACTAGTAAAAACAGATTCAACCATCATCACAACTTCACTATCGCTCAACAAAATAACCTTTCTCAAGCAATCAAGTTAAAAGTGCTAAGTAGATTCACTTAGCTTAAACTTAGAATTTTCACTTACCTTGTGCAGAATTTGAACACCCAAAAGTTAAAACTCTTCCATAGATTTTTTGATCGGTGGTGGTGAGAGTAGAAAATGAAGGAGATAGTGTAAGTTTGGATGAAATTGTCTTCGATAATTACCCATACGAAGATGAAACTAAGAAATATCTGAAGGAATGGGTAAATTCATTGTACTCACAGGTGACATCTTATCTCTTCATCATAGCCGGTGGAAGAAATCGGTGGCTTAATCGTAGCGATATTGGCCAAGAAAAATGATTACACGAGATTTAGGTATCTAGCTCAAGGGGACAAATGACATTTGGTCAATCTTTCCTTCAATAGTCACGTGAGAGAAGAAGAGTCTAGATGAGATATTTTGAAAGAATATCTCCCCCCTTTCCTTAATGGCAAATTAGAATAAAAGACTAACACTACTTAACCAAAATTAAACAATAATAATAATACCCACTAAATTCCCAAAATAGCGGTAAATTAATTAATACGCACTAAGATTATTACACACAACAACGTTTAAGATTTTAATTATAGCGAGCTTGGGGCGATTCGTTTCGAATCCGCGTTTTTGCGATTTACAAACCAACAATGATTTTTCTGGCGTCCATGCGAATATTAACTTAAATAATACTTAGCTTTATAATCCAAATATCATCTTTGAACATAGGAAATTTCCAACGTCAATTACTTATTGTTACAAAATTTCCGAATGTCATCGAATGATAAACATTCTGTTTCTCTATTTTTTTATTTTTCTATTTCTAGAAACATATTTTGAATAGAAATCCGTTTGGTAACATAATTTCATTTTTCTATTTTTGAAACAAATTTACACTCCAGGAAATAGATTTGAAACAGAAATAAAAGTAAATAAAAATCTAATTTTCTATTTCTTGCATCTGACCAGCAGGACATCCCAACTCAGGCATCCGGCACACCCAGTGTCCCAGCCAGCAGGCCTCTCGACTCCCAAACATCGAAACCTCCACCAGGCATCCCGACTTTGGGGGCATTGTTGCACACCACCACTAAATGGTGACAGAAATTAATATTATTCTCATACGAAATCACGGCAACCAAGTATTTGCGTACATAAATCACGCTGGCCGTCCCTACAGGCATCACGGTTTGTACTTTAATACCATATAATGCATCATTAGAGAAATTAAATGTAAACTGGCCATTTCAAACTTTTCAAAGCAAACTCAGCTCATAAGCAAATTTGAGTTTAGAAGCAAATTCGTCATCGTAATAGAAAATATGAGCCATTAGGGAAGTTCCCGACTTAGAAAGGAGTTCATAAAGCGAATTTAGATTTAGAAGTTTAGTTCAAACTCAGAAGCGAACTAGACTCGAGCTTAGATTCTATCTCAAAACGAAGTTTGATTCTCAAGCAGTTCAAACTGAATCCAACTCTGACTCGTTTAAAGTTCGGGACTTTAAGTTTAGACTCCACAAGGCTAAAGTTTGAGCGGTAAAGTTTGAGCAGAAAAGTCCGGGCTGTAAACCCAAAGTAAAGTCCGAGCGTAAAGGTCGAAGATAAAGTACGGTTTAAAGGTATATAGAACAAGATTTTGAGATTAAAATCCGCCCAGTTTCAAAAATAAACATAATCATCACTTTGAGTATAAAAAAATAAACATAAACGCCACTTTGAGTAAAAGTTTTTTTATTCTGTTTAAACATACATAAAACCAATAAGAAGAGTTTCAATTACCCCAAAAGATAACACTTACACATTCAAGTTTTAAACATTCCACTTGTAGATTTTCACTATAATTTTAAAGAAACAAATTACATCCATTTGAACATGCACAGAACTAGTAAAAACAGATTCCAGCCACATCATCACAACTTCACTATCAGCTCAACAAAATAACCTTTCTCAAGCAACAAGTTAAAAAGTGCTAAGTAGATTCATTCTTAGCTTAAACTTAGAATTTTCACTTTTTGTGCAGAATTTGAACACCCAAAAAGTTAAAACTCTTCCATAGATTTTTTGATCGGTGGTGTTGGTGAGAGTAGAAAATGAAGGAGATAGTGTAAGTTTGGATGAAATTGTCTTCGGTAATTACCCAATGTGAAGATGAAACTAAGAAATATCTGAAGGAATGGGTAAATTCATTGTACTCACAGGTGACATCTTATCTCTTCATCATAGCCAGGTGGAAGAAATCGGTGTGTCGTGGCGATGTGGCCAAAGGAAAAATGATTACACAGGATTCGTTATCTAGCTCAAGGGGACAAAATGACATTTGGTCAATCTTTTCCTTCAGTCGTGAGAGAAGAAAGTCTAGATGAGATATTTTGAAAGAATATATCTCCCCCTTTCCTTAATAGCGGAATTAAGATAAAAGACACTTTTCTTAGCAAAATTAAACCAATAATAATAATACCCGCAATTCCCAAAATAACGGTAAATTAGTGTAATACCGCACTAAGATTGTACTAACAGCGTTTAAGATTTTTAATTATGACGAGCTTGGGGCGATTCGTTTCCGAATCACGTTTTCTGATTTACAAACCAACAATGATTTTTAAAATTCCTTGCAGATATTAACTTAAATAATACTTAGCTTTATAATCCAAAATATCATCTTGAACATAGGAAATTTCCAACGCCAATTACTTATTACAAATTTCCGAGATCGTCATACTTAACGATAAAACATTCTGTTTCTCATTTTTTATTTTCTATTTCTAGAAACATATTTTGAATAGGAACTGTTTGGTAACGCTTTCCATTTTCATTTTCTATTTTTGAAACAAATTTACACTCTTAAAATAGATTTGAAACAGAAATAAGAAGTAAATAAAAATCTAATTTTCTATTTCTTGAACAAAAATGAAAATAAAAACTCTTCTCATGTTCGCCTTTGCTACTAATCTATTGCCCACCCACCACTCCCACTGTGCGGCTGATCATCTCTACATTTGCCGCTTGACCCAGCCTCCCATCAGAGTGGATTTAGTTTGCCATTTGCGCCAGATCCTCTGTGACGCATCCCACCTCCTCCCAACATGGGTTCACCACCACTGTAATGCCATCCGCCGCTTTTGCCATTTGCCTTCCCTCCACGCCACCGCCCGATGCCATCCGCCTCCCACCATTGGCGGCTAGCTGTCCACGTTGTTCACCATGCGCTGCCCGACCACCACTTCTTGAATCCGCCCATTTGGTCACCTCCTCTCATCCTTACGCCACCTTGACACTTGTTGCTATCAACCATCGCCGACCCCTTTGCCCATTGGCCAACTCGCCACCTTTCTACGTAAATTGTTTGCCATCT
>JAMXDD010000008.1:27504685-27685252 GCA_024733475.1 Syzygium grande | reverse complement strand
TATAAGCACCAATAAATACTGTTCTTTCTCTGAGCCATTGAGTCAACTGCATTGACTCTACATTGTTTTTGCTTCTTGGATTTACGAGCAAAAATGAGCTAACTACAAAGGTTAAGCACAAAATCTTGTTCAAACTCTAAAAGCTTGGACTAGGCTTACATCGGATACCAAGGCACATATCCAATGTGAATAATGAAATTTTCAGACAATCACACTATATTGAATTTGATCTTTCGACATCTGGTTTTTAAGCAAATCGATAATTCTCCTGTAACTGGATCCTCCGGAACCATGGTGCCATAATACTACAAAAAAAACCAATTTTTTCCCACAAAATTTCCAAACGAAAAATTCTGGAAAATTAGTTTGGAAAAGCAATTTCCAACGAAAAAAAAATCGTTGGTAATTGTTCGTCGGAAAATTTTCCAACAAAAAATTTTAAATTTCGTTGGAAATTTCCAACGAAATTTTTTCGTTAATAAATTTTCGTTGGAAAAAATATTTGTAAGAAAATTCGTTGGTAATAATTCGTTGGAAAATTCGTGGCAAAATTCATCGGTAATTATTAGTTGGAAATTATGTTGGAAAAATTTCGTTGGAAAATTTGTTGGAAAATATTCGTTGGAAAATTTGTTGGAAAAATCTCATTGGAAGATTTGTTGGAAAAATATCGTTGGAAAATTTGTTGCAAACATTTCGTTGGAAAATTAGTTGCTAAAATTTCGTTTGCTAATTATTCGTTGGCAAAGTCGTTGGGAACGAAATTTCCAACAAAATTTTTTTTTTGTGATGCATTGCGGGAAAATTTTCGGACAATTCCAACGAAATTTCCAACGAAAAACTCAGAACAATTTGTTGGAAAACAAGTTTCCAACCAATTTTCCAAAAAAAAAAATTACGTTGGAAATTGGTCGTCGGAAAATTTTCCAACAAAAAAGCAAATTCGTTGGAAATTTTGTACCAAAAACAAATTTCGTAGCAAATTAATCGTGCAATTTTCCGACAAAAAAGTATTTCGTCGGAAAATTTGTTGCAAAAGTGGCCAAAGTATCGTCGGAAATGTCGTTGGAAATCTTTTTAACGTCAGACAAAAAAAATAATTTTCGTTCGTACTTTGCGACAAAAAAAATTCGTCGGTAAGTTCGTTGGAAAATTTGTTGCAAAAAGTTCATTGCAAAATTTCGTTGCAACTGTGTCGTTGGAAAATTTTGTTGGAAAATTTTGTTGGAAAATGTTCGTGGGAAAATTTGTTGCAAAAAGTTCGTTGGAAAATTTCGTTGCAACTGTGTCGTTGGAAAAATTCGTTGGAAAAGTCGTTGGAAAATTGATTGCAAAATTTTCGTTGGAAAATTTGTTGCAAAAAAATTGTTGGAAAATTTCGTTGGAAAATTTTCATTGGAAAATTTCGTTGGGAAATATTCGTTGGGAAATTTGTTGCAAAATGTTCGTCGGAAAATTTGTTAGGAAAATTTCGTTGGAAATTTGTTTCAAATATGTCATTGGTAATTTCGTGAGAAACCATAAATATTTCGTTACAAATTACGCCGTTAATTGTTCGTTAAAAAAATACGTCCGTAATTAATCGTGCAAAAAATCATTACTAATTTGCAGCAATTTTTTTCGATAAATTGTAATGTATTTTTTTTTCGCTAAATTGCGACGAAATATATTAGTGACAAAGTTTTTTTTTTTTTGGTAAGAATATTCGTGACAAAGTTCGTCGCTACGAATTTTATTTGAGGGCAATTTGGATTCGAAATCTAATTAGATATGCAATATTAATTTCAACAATGCATAAATTGCAAAATCTCAGATGATGATATTAAATATTCAATCTCATAATTCATAAAAATAGCTAAGCAAGATTGAACATCCAGTAATACATTCAAAAAATTAAAAGGACGGAAAACAACCATAAGACCTTTGCAGCTTCGGTACTGGCCATGATATCAGGAACAGTCAGCTGTATCGACACCTGATGAAATAAGAAAACATAAATAAAGATATGGAATTTGTCCAAAATATATAAAAAAAAGCACTTATGCATTGACGTGAAACTAGCTATAAAAAAAATGTTCTTACTTAAGGGGGACTGACAATAAAATCACCAGCATCATCATCATTAGCATCATCACCAATCGCCGCATCATCGTGTGGCTCATCAATATGCCCATGACCGACTACATTAACAAGAGGTACAGGAGGAACCTCATTTCGATCGATGTCGAGGCGTCGCATGACATATTGCAGTTGTGCATTCATCACTCTTATTTGTTCGTCTTTCTGTCCAAGTAAAAACTTCAGTTCTTCGTCCTTCTTTACTAGTAACTGTTTCAATTGGCTCAATTCTTGGGTCATGTGCTCCTCATGACGTGTCCTCCTTGCAAAAGCTGCATTTGAGGATGAAGTTGAAACACCCTTCGTTTTGAACATCCTTGACAATGATCCCATCCCAAATATTTTTCCTCCTTTCATCCCACCCGCTGCCTCCACCCATAATGCCATACTGTCAACCGATGGCTCAGACACAGCAACACCATCACCACCACCACCATCATCACCACCACCACCACGGAACCACTAGCGATTGCTCAAAGAAAAGTTGATCATATTTCTCCTATATTAACAGTATAGATAAAAATAAAATAAATTCGTATATATTACCATAAATATTAAAAACATGCATGATTTTCATTCTAGTTTCCATAAAGTCCAAACTATAATCTTACATACCTTAGTAGCTTGTGCCCAATCGCCAATCCATGTCTTATCCTTTTTCTGAAATGTGCGTTCAAATGTAGCTGTAAATGTGGGTTCCGTCCCCAATTCATCCGCCTACAAAAATTTAATAAAAATTAGTCACCATTGAATTAAATGAACTTACAAGTTTAAATAGACTTACCATTCTTCTTCTATGCTCGCCGATACTGATAGAGCCCCCAGCATATGTGGCTGACGCAGACCCATCACTAGAACTAGAAATTCGATTCTTCTTGTTCTGTTCACATCTTTTCTTATGCTTTTCAGTTTCCCAAGTTCTCGTAATTTCTACCCAATCGCTCACTATAATGAAATCTGGCTTTTCTTTTGTTCTCTTCGCTTTATTTATCACATAACGCATGTGATCGCCGACTTTCTTCTTAAAGATTCTTCTAACCTCAGCCTCTTCCGTTTCATTCCACTTGAACTTACGCTACAATCAATAGCAAAATCAACGAAAATTAATTATAATGGTCACAAGTGAGATAACCCCGACAATGCACCAGACAATTCGTGACAAATTTCATGATTGACCATCAGTATGTTATACCGAACTTACGTTGTGAGAAAATGAATAAAAACAACACTAACCTTGAACTCATTCCACCACAAAGTCTTTATTTCTTTAGGAGCGCTGCTAAATGTTGAAAACTGCCCTATCCAACAGTTATTGACTATTCTATTAAGTTCCCTCACAACATGCGTAGAATCCGTAAATCTGAAAAT
This sequence comes from Syzygium grande, assembly GCA_024733475.1. Taxonomy (NCBI): domain Eukaryota; kingdom Viridiplantae; phylum Streptophyta; class Magnoliopsida; order Myrtales; family Myrtaceae; genus Syzygium; species Syzygium grande. The sequence goes on along the minus strand of JAMXDD010000008.1, from coordinate 27,681,766 downwards.
ATGTTATAACAATATAGAGAATAAGACAATCAAGCATATGGAAAATTGCCTACATGGACAATTGTATTTACATCCATAATTTAAATATACGTACAAAAATAAATTACTTACGAATCTCCGCATGGGTATATAACGATCGAGTATCTTCTTCCTCATTTGAGTGTTGCACTAATGAAGAAGGTGACACCCAAGGAGATGGAACAAAAAGCAAAATCAGTTCATGTGTTCCGCAATTCTTCCTGAATATGTTGTTGCGGATCGGAAGATAGGCCAATGTGTCCGTATTGTTTCTACTCATATGGTAGAACAAGGTCCATTGGCATGGCCGGGGAAGAGGATAGGGCCGGGGACGAGGATGAGGACGTGAGAGGCCCGATCTTCTCTGTGAAGCCCCACCCCGCATGTCACCTTCTCGATTATACTGACAATTATTATAGATGTTAGACAAATATTAAAAAAAAATGAACAAGTATCAGGGACAGAAAATGAAATGATTTTCCTTACCATTTTGTATCAAATATCAAGAAATAAATTTAAGAAATAGAAATTAACAAAGTACCGCCTCTGATAAATAGCCAAGTCACTAGTCCTAGTCGAAAGAACCTATTACAATTTTGATCACATCAAATGTCAGTAAACCGTATAATGAAACATATGTAATTTGCAAATCAAATTATAACACCCCCCCCCCTCCCTCCCTCGGCCAAGCATTTAAGTTGTTGTACTCGATAGACACAAATCATAGTGTTACCGAACAATAAAAACAAGTTTATTTACATTCGTTGGAAAATTCGTTGGAATTTCCAACGAATTATCCAACGAATCCAAATTTTCAACGAATTTTGCAACAAATTTTCCAACAAATTTTAAAAAAATTTCGTTAGAAATTTCAACGAAAATAAAAAAAAGTAAAAAAATTGCCAACACTTTTTTTTTAAATACCAACAAAATTTCCAACGATTTTACAATTATTAATAATTTTTTTGGAAATTTGCAACGAAATTTCCAACAAAATTGAGACCAACACAATTATTGCAACTATCTTTCAATTTCGTTGGAAAATTCGTTGGATTTTCCAACGAATATTCCAACAAAATCGGTTAACAGTACAAATCTTTTCCTTGAAAATCCAAATTTGTTGGAAATTTTGTGGGTAATTACCCACGATTTTTCCAACGAATTTTTTAAATTTTTTTTGTTTTTCCGCCATAAATTTTTAAAACTTTTCATATTTCCCCCGAAAAAATTCGTTGGAAAATTCGTGGGAAATTTCCCACTAATTTTCCAACGAATTTAAAAAACCGGTTGAAATGTGGGTGGGTTTCATATTCGTTGAAAAAATTCGTGGGAAATTTCCCACGAATTTTCCAACGAATTTTTTAAAACTTGTTGCTTTTCCGGAAAAAAATTATTCGTTGAAAAATTCGTGGGAAATTTCCCACGAATTTTTCAACGAATTTAAAATACCGGTTGAAATGTACCTTGTTTCCATATTGTCGGAAAATTCGTGGGAAATTCCCACGAATTTTCCAATGAATTTTGAAAACTTTTTGCTTTTCCGCAAATAAATTATTCGTTGGAAAATTCGTGGGAAATTTCCCACGAATTTTCCAACGAATTTAAAATACCGGTTGAAATGTGGGTGGGTTCCATATTCGTTGGAAAATTCGTGGGAAATTTCCCACGAATTTTCCAACGAATTTTTGAAAACTTTTTGCTTTTCAAAGCAAATAAATTATTCGTTGGAAAATTCGTGGGAAATTTCTCAAGAATTTTCCAACGAATTTAAAATACCGGTTGAAATGTACCTTGTTTCCATATTCGTTGGAAAATTCGTGGGAAATTCCCCACGAATTTTCCAACGAATTTTTGAAAACTTTTTGCTTTTCCCAAATAAATTATTCGTTGGAAAATTCGTGGAAATTTCCCACCGAATTTTCCAACGAATTTAAAATACCGGTTGAAATGTGTGTGGCTTCCATATTCGTTGAAAAATTTGTGGGACCCGTTAAAATGTACATAGGATCTAAATTGGTTGGAAAATTTGTTGGTGATTTCGCACGAATTTTCCAACGAAATCAATTCACCATCCACTTATTTTACCAAAATTGAAATTCATTGGAAAATTCGTAAAAAACTAGTTCACCATCCACTTAATTAACCGAACATTTAAATTAAATCGAAAAATTTATTTAAAATTTTCGAAGAATTTTTCAACGAATTAGAAAGCATATTATATATCGTTAAACATAATACAAATTGGTTGGAAAATTCATGGAAAATTTCCCACGAATTTAATTTTAGCGAAAATACAAGAACTTATGCAAAATATGTTGGAAAATTCATGGGAAAATTACAACAAATTTTCCAACGACTTTAATTTGGTAAACGGAAATTGAATTTTTTTGGAAAGTTCGTTGAAAATTTCGAATGAATTTTGCAACATTTTTTAAATTAACCGAAAATAAGGTTTTCCAACAGGAAATTATTACAAAACAAAATTAATCGACCAAATTGTAAAATTATTGTAATATCGGCGAATTAGCGACATATTGTCATGCTAACAACAACGAGAACAATAACAATAATAATTACGACAACGGAAATATTAAAAATTACTACAACAACAAAACACACATGTCGCATTACTAGTAATAATTAGACATAATTAGTAAAAAGTCTCAAAAATCATAATCTTCATCTTCATCTTCATCTTCACCTTCTTCTTCTTCTTCGTCTTCGTCTTCGCTTCTTCTTCTTCTTCTTCTTCATCTTCATCTTCTTCCTGATCCTCATCTTCATATTCTGTCTCCAAATCACATTGTGTACCGACTTGAAAATTTGATTCCCGAATTTCAGTTGGATCTACATCGATCATCGCACCACATGGATCTCGTAAAGTAGGAATGTTATATTCAGCAATTTCATTCATGTTACGAACTTCCTCTTGTTGATATGCCGTGTCCTTCCAGTGTTCCTCGATTTTTTTTCTTGCTTTGGTTTTGCATACAGCCCACCAATCGGCTTTGTCACCTTTCAAACTAGGATATGATGCATAATAGACTTGAATTGCTTGTTGTGCCAAGACAAATGGTTCATATTTCATATATCTTTTCTTGTGATTTATTTCAACCAAATTAAATTTGGTATACACATTCATTCCTTTCACGGGGGTCGAACCACATGCACTTAAATAAGACAACTCGCATTAACGGTCCATGGTACTCAATCTCTATGATTTCATCCAACAAGCCATAAAAATCACCTTGCGAATTGCCACCATTAGATGACTGAACACACACCCCACTATTCATTGTGGCCTTTCCCATTCCATATTCATGAGTGTGAAAATTATACCCGTTAATGAAATATGCTGGCCAAGTTCGTACTCTTGACTTTGGACCCCACGCCAGATGATATAGCATTCCTTGCTGTCCAACTTGAGCATCAAAATTGTGAACCTAAGGTGCCACACACGCAATGTCAATAATATATATTTCAAAATATGATGTATAAAAAATTCGAATAAACAGGATTTCGTCCATATTCAACTTACATATGTTTTGAACCATGTTGCAAATTATTCCTGGCACAAACGGTCAAACTCATTTGGTGGTAGTCCATACATTGAATTTCGAAAATTCCTAGTAACAAATACCATTTATGTATTAGCAACGGTTTGACACAATTATTTGACGTAAACAAGGCAAATGTACACTTACTCGAAGTATGGCTGAACTTCTGGATAGTTCAATAAAATATATGTATCAGCTGCGAGCTTTTCTTCACCTGTTAAGTGACGAAACTTACATGTGCCGCTAGGTTGACCCAAATAATTAAAAATAGAGAATGATTTGCAATTGGGATCAATGGGACCCTCATCATTTCTTCCAGCTCTCCGCCTCTTGCACTGCACATGCGACTCAAAATAATATGATGCAAATGTTGTCACTTTTTCCAAATATATGCATTACAAATTGAAACTTGACACATGCCTTATTCTTCACTTTTTCTTCAAATGATATAAGAACCTAGTTGCAGTAGCATACAGTTTATTGTAACAAAATATGATCATGAAGTAATTTCACATTTAATTAAAATAAAATTTACCTCTCAAATGGATACATCCATCGAAATTGGACGGGACCTGCAACTTTGGCCTCATAAGGCAAGTGAACTAAGAGATGCTCCATTGAATCAAAGAATGATGGAGGAAATATCATTTCTAAGTTGCAAAGAATAATTGGAATATCTCTTTCTAGTTTCTCCATGTGTGATGATTTTAACGTTATTGAGCAAATATCATGCAGGAAATTACTTAACTCTCAGAATGGCGCCCCATACAAAGTTTGGTAGAACTTCTTTGAAGGCTATCGGAATTAATCTTTCCATAAATATGTGACAATCATGACTCTTCATACCTGTCAATTTGCATTCATTCATATCAACACATCTGCCAAGATTGGAAGCATATCCATCAGGAAATCGCACCGATTTCAACCATTGACAAATGACCTGTCTCTGCTCCTTGTCCAATGTATAAACTGCTTTGGGTTTCGATCCACTGCTGCTTGCATCCACGTCTAGTGTTGGTCGATTGCAAATATCCCTCATATCTTTTCTTGCGTTCAAGTTGTCTTTTATTTTTCCAAAGACATCCATCACAAAGATTTATGACATTGTCAAAAACGTTCTTCTCTATGTGCATGACGTTAAGATTATAATGAATAAGATGGGCATTCCAATATGGTAGATCCCAAAATAAACTGCGTTTAGTCCACTTATGTGTACTTCCGTACGCAAAAGTTGCGCCGTGCGGGTTTTCAATAACAGTTGGAAACTCTTGCACGCATTCCCATATTTGCTGCCCGGTCAACCTCAATGGTGGATGTGTTCTTTCGATCCTATTCTTGGTGAACTCTTTTTTATTCCTTCTGAATGTATGATTAAGCGGCAAAAATTGCCTGTGACAATCAAAATAGCAGGCCTTCTTACCATGTTTTAATCTGAATGCCTTTGATCTCTCCATACAAATCGGACATCCTAAGATCCCAAATTGTATCTCCATCCGGATGACATTTCATAAACGGGAAATCATTTATCGTCCAAAGAAGCACAACCTTCATTACAAATGTTTGGTCAAGAGAAACGTCATACGTAAGGACACCTTCAACCCATAGCCGTTGTAACTCTTCAATCAAAGGTTGCATATAAATATCTATGGCCTTTTTCGGGTTTTTATGGCCGTGGCACAATCAATGTCAAAAATATATAATGTGTCTTCATGCACATACCGAGTGGAAGATTGTGCGGAGTTAAAATAAGCGGCCAACATGAATAACTTTTTCCTAATTTTCCAAATGGGGCAAATCCATTAGCACACGACCCTAACCTGATGTTTCGAGGCTCTAGCGCAAACTCGGGATATGTTCTATCAAAATGTTGCCATGCCTCTGCATCTGAAGGATGACACATTAGATCCTCTTCTGTTTCATGATTTGCATGCCAAGTCATGTGTTCAGCAGTGGCTTGCGACACATAAAGCCTTTGCAACCTAGGGATTAACGGCAAATAAAACATTTGCTTGCATGGTCTACGCTCGATTCGACCACCCTCTCCTGTTAATCTTGTACCTGGGTTGATCACAGAATTTGCAAGATTCTGCATATTCATCATCTCTCCAATATAACATACAACCCATAGGACATACATCAATTCGTATAACTGGAAGACCTAAGTTATCCACCAACTTTTTCATATCGTAAAAGTCATTTGGCATAATGTTATCACGAGGCATTGTTTCTCGCATCACTTCAACAAAAGAGTTGAAGCAATCCACGGACACATTATGCTCTGCCTTGATATTTAAAAGTCTTGCTGTCACTCGATACTGTGTGTGGTTATCACAACCTTGCCCATAAAGGTTCATCCGCCGTTTTCAACATTTCTTGAAAATGATTAGATTGCGAAGTTCTGTCACACACATTCTCATCACAACTTGTAACTCCTATCTCTTCCAATTCTGCTCCATGACTAGTTCCCACTTGTTCGGGTGCATGAGTAAAACTAGTACTTGCATGATTCAATTCTGAATACAAATTATGACCGATTTCATCAAACACCATCCCTTGATATGAGTTCAATTGTTCGAAATAGCTACATTCTCCCCTAACTGAAAATTGATCGCTTCCTCGATATCCCTCATCACATATAAATGGTTCACCATGGCTAGTCCAATTATAATAGTTTGGAGTAAACCAAAATCTACAAAGATGTTTTTTAACTTTATCAATGTCTTGAAATTTTCCATTACTGCACTTTTTACATGGACACCTTAATTAATTTCCATCCATAAACTCATATTTTGTACTAGCAAAGTTCAAAAATAGTTCTAACCCGATCTGAAACTCATCGGTCAATCCTCGCTTGCGTTCGTAAATTCTTATTATACATCCAACCCCTGTCTCTTTGTATTTTCTCTGTAAAAAAAAATATTATCCTAAATTATTCAACATATCATATATATTATTTAATATTGTTAATAAAAATCATAAAATGCGAAAAATTACAATTATGTTGTTTATGAAACAATTACTTTAAACTTGAAAAATTCGGAAAATTTACCATGTCAAGAAAACTTACCAAGTATTTGGCTGAAATCTTTATAGTAGAAAGTGGACAATTTGATGAGAATTGAAAAATTAATTGATTTGTGACACCTTCCAATGGAACCTAAAAAAAAAAAAATTACATAAGATTCGTCTATAAAATACATTTTATTTTTTCCTTTCTTTTTCTTTCCCTTTTTTTCCCTTTCTTCTTAGCCGGGCCGGCGACCGACGAGGTTATGGGCATCTCATAGATATGACCAAATTTCCAACGAATTTTGCAACGATTTTCTATTATGCCGAACAATAATGTGGTATTCAATTTGTTCTAAAATTGGTGGGAAATTTTCCTACGAAATGTGTACAAACCATTTTGGAACGATTTTCTATTAATAATGAATTGGTTTTTTGCATTCGATGCAAAATTCATTGTAAATTTTCGAACGAATTTTGGAGCGAATTTATATTAACCCAAAAAAGAAGGTGTTTTTTGACTTATTTGAAAAAATGAAGGGAAATTTCTCACGAATTTTGCAACGAAAGTAGTACACAACAAAATTAATGTACAAAATATCGAAATTCGTTGCAAAAGTCGTTAGAAATTTCTAACAAATTTTGTAATGAATTTTCAAATATGAATAAACATAATGTGTTCTCTGAATTCGTTGGAAAATTCGTTGGAAATTTCGAACGAATTTTCCGACGAATTAAAAGCACATTATAGTTATACATAATACAAATTTGTTCGAAAATTCGTGGGAAATTTCCCACGAATTTGCCAACGAAATTAGATTACATGAACGTTATAACCGGAAATTTAAATTCGTTGAAAAATTAGTGGGAAATTTACCACGAATTATCAAAACATCCATTTTTAAACCGGAATATTAAATTCGTTGGAAAATTCGTGGGAAATTTCCCATGAATTTTCCAACGAACTATTTTTTGCGAAAAAACGCAAAAAAATTTTCGAAATTCGTTGGAAAATTGGTGGGAAATTTCCCACGAATTTTCCAACGAATTTTTAAACATATACTTTTCAAACAGAATATTAAATTCGTTGGAAAATTCGTGGGAAAATTCCAACGAATTTTCCAATGAATGATTTTTTGGAAAACCGCAAAAGATTTTGAAAATTCATTGGAAAATTCGTTGGAATTTTCCCACGAATTTTCCAACGAAATTATCTCACCTTCACATTTTAACATGAAATTTAAATTCGTTGGAAAATTCGTGGGAAATTTCCCACGAATTTTCCAACGAATTTTTAAACATATACTTTTCAAACAGAATATTAAATTCGTCGGAAAATTCCAACGAATTTTCCAACGAATGATTTTTCGGAAAAGCGCAAAAGATTTTGAAAATTCATTGAAAAATTCGTTGGAATTTTCCCACGAATTTTCCAACGAAATTATCTCACCTTCGCATTTTAACATGAAATTTAAATTCGTTGGAAAATTCGTGGGAAATTTCCCACGAATTTTCCAACGAATTTTTAAACATATACTTTTCAAACAGAATATTAAATTCGTTGGAAAATTCGTGGGAAAAATTCCAACGAATGATTTTTCGGAAAACCGCAAAAGATTTTGAAAATCGTTGGAATTTTCCCACGAATTTTCCAACGAAATTATCTCACCTTCGCATTTTAACATGAAATTTAAATTCGTTGGAAAATTCGTGGGAAATTTCCCACGAATTTTCCAACGATATTATCTCACCTTCACATTTTAACAGGAAATTAAAATTCGTTGGAAAATTCGTGGGAAATTTCCCACGAATTTTCCAACGAAATTTTTTTTGGCGAAAAAAAGAAAAACTTTTGGATTTTTGTTGGAAAATTCGTGGGAATTTTCCCACGAATTTACTTCGAACAACTTTATTACGCCGAATTTTAATTTCGTTGCAAAATTCGTTGGAAATTTTCCAAACGAATCTTGCAAACAATTTCGATGACATGTGGAAAATAATATTTGATGTAAATTTGTTGAAAATATCGTGTGAAATTTCCTACGACTTTTGCAACGAAATTAGAACACAACTAAATTAATGCGCTGAAAATTGAACTGAACTGAACTAAACTAAACTAAACTTAAAAAAATTGTCGACAAATACTATGCCAAAAAAACTTTCCAAAGTATTACCAAGTATTTGTGTAGTTCAATGAGATTACTCGGATCTTGAGATACTTACCGTGGCTGGTAAGGCGGACGGCAAGGGTGACGGCGGTGAGGAGGACCGCGAGGTGGACGGCGAAGAGGAAGACTAGAAAGAGAGTTTGTTGAGTAAAAAATTCTCGGTACACACGCAATGATTGTTATCGAATATATAAACATGTTTTGCAACGAACTTTGCAACAACGTAAAAGTTTCCAACGAATTTGAGTGCTCTGGCCAATAATTGCTCCAAGTTTCCAACGAATTAGTGGGAAATTTCCCACGAATTTTCCAACAAATTTGAAAAATAAAAGTAACAAAAAATTAATTCGTTGGAAAAATCGTGGGAAATTTTCCACGAATTTTCCAACGAATTTACAAAAGCCCAACAATACCGTGTTTGTTTTGAATTCGTCGCAAAATTCGTTGGAAATTTACAAGGACAAATGTTTTGTGGCAAACTTCGTTGATAATTTCCAACGAAATATTTTCGTCGCTAATTTCCAACGAAATTTGCGACGAAAATTTTTTCCTCGGAAATTTCCAACGAATTTTGCGACGAAAATATTTTAGTTGGAAATTACCAACGAACTTTGCCACGAAAATATTTTCGTCGCAAATTTCCAACGAATTTTGCCACGAAAATATTTTCGTCACAAATTTCCAACTAATTTTGTGACGAAAAATTTTTCTTCTCTAATTTCCAACGAATTTTTATTTTCGTTGGAAAATTTGTCACAAATTTGCAACGAAAATTTTTCGTTGCAAATTTTCGTGGCAAAAATGCATTTTTTTTTTTGTAGTGTAAGGTATTGCATTAAGTCCTGCAACGAGTGGATTAGTAAATGAAGGTCTTCTTTGGAATGACAAATATGCTATTAGATAAATTTCTCATTGATGTATCGTTTCATCAAGAACAGACTTAGAAAAAGGAAAATTTATTAAAAATTTCTGAAAATATGATTTAACTTTTAGGCATGCCACGAAATAATAAAAAGTGACGCAAAAAAAAGTTTAAAGGAAAAGGCCCGACAAGTCAAGTTAGAATTGCTGTTAGATCAGATCACCTTTTGGGAAGTTGTAAATCTTGCCTTCCATGGTTCGTTCTCCTGTTTACATCCTGAGACAAGTCCCCAATTATAATCTACAGAGGAAGAAGGAAGAGATAGGGAGTGTACTCCGGCTTCGGACCCGTCTTGTCTGTACGTTCGGAAGCACCTAAAAATCTCTTGTTTTCTTCTCGATTACGACAATGGCGAGACACAGTTTTAGTCTCCTCTCTCTATCCTCAACCCCATCTTCACCAGACTCCGCTTTTATTGCATTTTGCTAAACGGAAATTTCTGATTTTGGCAGGGATTTTTGGCTAGCATGGTGATTTTATGTAGCCTCGACGGGTGGTTGGAGCTCGTAATGCATACGGAGACGACCTCAGCGTCTTCCATGTGTTGAATTACGGTGCCGAAGGTGATGGCCAGTCTGATGATGCCGATGTAAGTCCCCTAAAATTCATGTAATTCTTGCACGCATGAATCTCATGGAATCTTGATTATTTTAATTTACCCTAGTCTTCTATCGCTAAGCTTTTACCTATTTATGATAAGCGTAGACTCGCGAATAGGTATGCCAACACTAAAATTGCGAGACTTTCAGGCGATTTTTTCTATGTCCGTGAAATGAAATAGTCCAAAGCAAATCGAAGTGTAGAAAAGCAATGATTGCTTGATTCTTATCGAAAACTGATAACTCTCTCTCTATCTTATCTTTTAAGTTTTGATACTCGAGAGTTCCATAGAGGTAAAAAGATTTCTGATGGTGAATCTATGCATTATCCTCTAAGACTGACCTAATTAGTATTTCTAATAACTTAATGTGCTTGCATGCGATGTATTTATCTAGAGATCACCATGTTTTTCTAACAAAATAGACTAGGAACATCCGAGCTTGCCAAAAGAAGGTGAGAGAAAAAATGGGTCTGAGCTAAATTATGGTCTCAATATGAACATGGGTCTGAGCTAAATTATGGTTGTTCAAATTTTGTTCTTTAGGAATAACATACTCAATATGAACATCATACGTACGATCCACTTGTTCTTTACCTAAAATTATCCAAAGAATTGACCTAATACTTGCGTACCCTATCAATATGCAAGAGGTCGTATGTTCGATCCCCATCATCTCATTCCCTTTGTAATATCTATCAAACCCTAAACCCACGGATCAGAGCTACATCATTTGCTTTAATTTTCTTCCTTTTTTTTCTTGGTTTTTGTTTATTTATATTACATTAATGACTCATTAATATATTTTAATATATTTTTTGTGGGTCTTGAAAGGCTTTTTTTTTTTTTATCTTGTTTTTGACTCTTAACTTAACTTACTCGGACTTTTGTCATGCCTCTTGCAGAGGATAGGAGTCGAATCCCATATCTGAAACTACACATTCCCATCCCTAACCTTTCTGAAAGGTTCTCCATTTCATGTGGGAAGGATGATCACTTGAGCAACCCCGATGGTTATTGAAAGGCCTTCTTGAAAATGCGGGAAACACCATGTAAAGGTGACGCAACAGGACAAACTCCAACACTTGTTGCTCCTACTGGGAAATCATTCTTAGTCCGTCCCCTCCAGTTTCATGGCCCTCGCAAGTTCGCCGCCATCAATTTTCAAGAACTTGTGGAAAATTTAATTAACTGGAAAAAAAATAAAACGAAAAGAAGACACAGGAGATGGCCATAAAAAATCAATTATTATTTCTTGACCATTACTGACTTTTTCGAGAATATGAATAATTTCTTTTCTAAAATGTTACTTTATTCATATCATGTTAGTACATTTCTCGATACTGGGGAAATTACAATTGCCTTTCAAGTTAATTTTAGTTAAGTTGTTTTTTAATCAATATGAGGATTTTTAATCAAAATCGGGTAGTTGCACGGGTGGAGCCATGGACAGTTTTAGAACCGACTGGAGCGAAAGGCAAGATGGGCCGACTCGGACAAGCGAAATTGTTCTCGGGCTTGATTTGCCCACTTTGGCTAGCCCAAGCCCGGTCAAACTCACGTGAAAAAAATTATTACTTCTTGAATAATGGGAGAGATTTTAGGCTCGACTTAACCATCGATAGAGTTCCCACGATTTGTAAAGGGTAAAGACTGCTCATTATAGAAATAAAGAGTGCCAAAATATATAATGTGAGCTTATTGATTTGCGAGTCCCGGCAACCTTTGCTAATCGTTTTTATTGTTTTATCAAATTTTGGGGACTAGAAAGTTTAAAAAATAAATAAATACAAAACAGGTTTTGGGGAATATTACGGCGCCTCCCGAGATACAGGAACGGGAAAACTTTGAATCTGGAAGCTGGATTTGCTTTTCAGAGATCACCAATCTAACGGTGGCTGGGAGCGGGGGTGGAGTCATCGACGGTCGTGGTCTCCTTTCCCATCATAACAACCACCCTTGCTTGCCCCTTGCCAAAGGCCTAAGGTCAGACAAGTCATTTTCATTTTCTTTTAATTTTTTTTTCTGGAAAATATTTTTCTTCTTTTGCGACCTTGACCAAAAAATAAAAAAATAAAAAGTAAAAGTAGTGGGACACCAATTGTCATTGAAGTCTACAATAAATGAATTTTCTCCTATGATGGAGCACATATGTCAAAGATTGCACTTTTTTTCGGTCAAAGTAAAAGATTGCATTCACATGGCTTCTTGTCGAGCCTAATTCCATAAAAAAAAACCATCCAACTTTAAGTCTAGTTTCAATTATGTCATAATTTCATTTTGTATAAACAAAAATCCTAAATTTTAAATCCAATCTAAATTTGCCCGGAATTTTTCTTTGTCTAAAAAAAACCCCAACTTTGGATTTGGTCTCAAATCTACTTAGAAATTTTTTTTGCCCCGAAGAAAAATCACCAATTTTTACTCTAATCCTCAATCTACCCTCATTAGCCCTCTGTCAAAAACTTGTCATTAGTCATCCCTAATTTTCATATTCTAGAACGGTTTCATTTTGGAAATAATTTTCCATGTCTCATTGCTCATGTGGATGTGTTATGGATGCATAAATGCCATGTCAAGTTTAAACTGGATCACGAGGGTAGATTTGAAAATAGATTGAAAGCTGGTATATTTTTTTAGATAAAATAAAATTTGGGACAGATTTGAAACTACAATTAAAGTTTTAGATTTTTTTTTTAGACAAAAAGAGTTCAAGGTAGAATTGAAATTAGACCTAAAGTTTGGGATTTTTTTAGGGAATTGGGCCCTTCTTAATATATATCAACCAACCAAAATGGGAAACTAAAAAATGTTGCAAGGAATTAGATGAAGACTTCCATTTCCTTGCAAGCTATTACTTAGTGCACTGGATGCATGTAAGTCCGGTATTCTATCATCAATACGACATGCATTACCGGATTCATCATAACCGTTGATCATGCAAATCTCAATCGAGGCCATCAATCTTGGTCCAATCAAGAGTTTCTCCCTAGATGGGCTCACCGAGATTAAAGTTCACACCGCGTTGGGCTCACGGGGCACCCAAAAGGTTTTCTTTTTTTCTTAACGTTTTTTTTTAACTCTTTTGTCTTTTCATGGGTGAAATTTTGCAGGGAATGTCCTTCCTCAAAATAGGGAACCATGAAATGAGTGGACTCACCCGTTTGGACAGCCCAAAGACCCACATAAGACTTCACAACTGCACTTCTGCGAACCTCACTGCCCTCCAATTTATGCCCCTGAAGACAGCCCCAACACCGATGGCATTGCCATTGCTGCCTCGAGCCACATCCAAGTCCACAACTCCATCATCAGAACTGCTAAAACTTATGCAAAAAAGAAAAAAAACCGACATTTAGTCTGCATTTATTTCGTGAAAAATAATTGGTTTTGTCCTAAAAATTATTACCAGTACCACTTACAAAAATAGATAAAAAAAAAGTTCATCGTTCATAAAAATATTTAAACATAAATTAATGTCAATAATTAAAATATTTTTTTATTGAATGATTATTTTAAATCATACGAGCGGTCATTTTTTAGAATTGTTCGAGTCACACATGGGAGTCATTTTTTAGAATTGTTCGAGTAATACGAGCAATCGTTTTTCATATTGTTCATTCTTCCCGGAAAGAAACACTACTCAAATTTCCATGAATTTGTTGACTTGTTTACTATCCTATTGATCGAAGGACAATGTGAGCAGGCGATGATTGGATTGCTATCAAAGGTCGGTCCTCGTTCATCAACATCACTGGCATTCACTGTTCAGGGGTGGGTCCTCGTTCATCAACATCACTGGCATTCAATGTGGACCTGGCCGTGGAATTAGGTTTGCCATTCTACTCCACATGCTAAATCCCCATAAATTCTTCCATATCTTATCCAGTTCGACCTAGAGTTCTCAATCCATTGGCCGTTTGGTGTACTATCTATGAAGTCTGGATAAATCCGATTGACAAGTCATGTTGAATATATCGAAAACGGAGATTGCCAAACAACGAAAATGAAGTATAAATGGTATTTTGGGTGTGTTTATTTCGTGAAAAATATCACGTTTCTGAAAAATGTTTTTTCGAGAAATCATTTTGTAGGAAAATGGTTAATTTTCTTTTGTTTGGTGATTTATGATCGAAAAAATTTTCTGGTGTTTGGATTTCATTTAGAAAATGATTTCAAAATGCATTTTGTTTTGCCAACTTGCACTTGTCGCCTTTTGCCTAGGCCGACGACCGGCAAAGGGAGGAAGAAGAAAAAAGAAAAAGAAAGAAAAGAAAAAAGAAAAAAAGGAAAAGAAAAAAAAAAAAAGAAAAAAAAAGAAAGAAACAAAAGAAAAAAGAAAATAGTATCAAATTCAAGATGAGTAATTTCAGAAAGTACTTTCACCCACTTAGATCATGGAATTCACTTTCCTAATCTTATACATGAGTGTTTTCCTTGACTGAAAAGTGTTTTCGGTTAATTTATCATTTTCAACGAACTAAACGGGGGTGAAAGTCCGGAAAACGGATTTCCGAAAAACACTTTCGCTCAAACAAACATATCCTTAGTGTTATGATTTTAACCTTGCAAAAATGTAATTCGGTACCCCTTTTCCCAATGACATTATTGAAGTCTTTTTCTTACCGTGTTGAGTGGATCCAAAATCAATCTTCGAGATTGCGTATTCAACTCAACTGAAAATGGTGCGAGGATCATGACATGGGAGGTCGGTTAGTATACATCAATTTTCACTAATTAATAACAAAATTAAGCATAACACATTGTGCTTTTTCACCCAAATTCATGTTTGCATTAATTTATTTTATAGTGAATTAATCATCTTTATTTTATGTCGTGTAGGGTGGATCTGGCTATGTTAAGGGGATCCATTTCGAAAATATTACCGTTTCCTATGCTCATGACGCGATAATAATCGAACAGGGCTATTGGGACAATCAGAAGCGCCGTTGCAAGGTAAAAACGTATGTTTCCAGTTAATGCTTGCATGGCTTACTAGGAATCTTTTAAACTGTTGATGTGTGCTCGTATGGCTGAAACTAATAAATTTACGTATAGAATGCATTAAAATAGCAGAACTTGTAATCTGCATAGTGTCTCATTTGAACTACAATTGCAGATAGCGTTATCGATAGCGAAAGTAAGTAACTTGACGAATCGAAAAGTGAGGGACACTTAGGGAACGAGCCGTCCATCCTTCTATGGTGCACTGGAGGGATGGGTTGCACGACATTGTGTTGGAGCACATTGACCTCGACTCTCCGGAACCTAGGAAGAGGAGCTACGCCGATTGCAAGAACAATGTCGATGCTAGTTTCAGTTACATCAATCCTCCCATTTCTTGCCTCACTTCTTAAGGGTTAGTCGTCATTGCCGATGGCACCCGTGCAATAAATTGACCAAGTTAGTTTTTCTTATCATAGCTAAAAATCAAGATTGGTTATACTATTTAGTTTAAGCATGCTTATATACGTCTGTGGTCAAGATAATTTGTACAAGTTTTGTATCTCATGGGGGGGCCGATAGGGTGTTAGAGTTAATGTTTGGGTGAAATTATTTTGACACTGCTTTTTACTTGAAAACGCACCCTTTTGAGTCATTTCACAAGCACATTTGTTTCGTTGACTTTTACTTTTTTTGTAGAACTGGAACCATAAAATCAATATAAGTGCAAGTACATGAAGAAAGAGCTCTCCACGCAAGGTTGTCGGCGCTGCTATTTGCTGTGAAAAATTTTGTTAATTACAAAAGACTGCAAAGACTCGGATCAACTCAGTTTCATCGGGATTTACTCAGCCCTGATAGAACTCGACCCAATCCGGCCATAGTCCGTGCCCCTCTCTCCGTGGCCAAAATTTCCATGCCGCGGGACACGTTCCCATTGTTTAAAATCCTTCCTATTCACAACGATCGCTCGGGCGTCTATTTCTTGAGATGGTGGTAAGTGGCGCAATGGTACAAAACCCTAGAGTAGAGGACTAAGGCGTCTCTTTCATTCTCGAAGGTCGTCCTGCGTCCTACTGGGGAAGGGGGGTAGGTGTTGTGCAAATTTAAAAACGGAAAGGGAGCTTTCTTCGATGGTGCAAATTTAAAAACAGAAAAGGAGCTTTCTTCGACTGGGGGGGGGAGGCGGTTGTGCAAATTTAAAAACACAAAGGGAGCAACCTTGCCCAAAAAAAAAAAAAAACAGAAAGGGAGCTTTCTTCGATAGTGGGGTGACTTTGACGTTGTTCGAAAGGAGAAAAGGACAGCACAAGGAAGAAAGGCGCACTTGTCATTCCAAAAAAAATTCTTGGATGGAGAAGGAGAGCACGGTTTTTCCCCAAGGCGATTCTCCCTAACATTATCCTGGTCGCTTTCCATTAGCCAGCAACCGCCACCAGTCCACGGTTTTTTTTTTTTTAACTCCTTTGTCCCTTCATGGGTGAAATTTTGCAGGGAATGTCCTTCCTCAAAATAGGGAACCATGAACTGAGTGGGACTCACCCATTTGGACAGCCCAAAGACCCACGTAAGACTTCACAACTGCACTTCTGCGAACCTCACTGCCCTCCGATCCGCGCCCCTGAAGACAGCCGCAACACCGATGGCATCGCCATTGCTGCCTCAAGCCACATCCAAGTCCACAACTCCGCCATCAGAACTGCTAAAACTTATGCAAAAAAGAAAAAACCGACATTTAGGCTGCGTTTATTTCGTGAAAAATAATTGGTTTTGTCCTAAAAATTATTACCGGTGCCACTTACAAAAATAGATAAAAAAAAAGTTCATCGTTCATAAAAATATTTAAACATAAATTAATGTCAATAATTAAAATATTTTTTATTGAATGATTATTTTAAATCGTACGAGTGGTCATTTTTTAGAATTGTTCGAATCATACGAGCAGTCATTTTTTAGAGTTGTTCGAGTCATACGAGCAGTCATCTTTTGGAATTGTTCGAGTCATACAAGGATTCCCGGAAAGAAACGCTACTCAAATTTCCATGAATTTGTTGACTTTTTTACTATCCTATTGATCGAATGACAATGTGACCAGGCGATGATTGGAAAAGAAACGCTACTCAAATTTCCATGAATTTGTTGAGTTGTTTACTATCCTATTGATCGAATGACAATGTGGCCAGGCGATGATTGGATTGCCATCAAGGGTGGGTTCTCGTTCATCAACATCACTTGCATTCAATGTGGACCTGCCCATGGAATTAGGTTTGCCATCCTACCCCACATGCTAAATCCTTATAAATTCTTCCATATCTTATCCAGTTCGACCCAGAGTTCTCAATCCATCGGCCGTTTGGCGTACTCTCTATGAAGCCTGGATAAATATTATGAACAAGTCATCTTGAATATATCGAAAACGGAGATTGCCAAACAACGAAAATGAAGTGTAAATGTTTCATTTGGTGTGTTTGTTTCACGAAAAATATAACGTTTTTGAAAAATATTTTTCGAGAAATCAATTTCTAGGAAAATTGTTAGTTTTCCTTTGTTTGGTGATTTGTGATTGAAAAAGTTTTTGGGTGTTTGGATCTCATTTGAAAAATGATTTCAAAATGCATTAGTTTCGCCAACCTGCACTTGTGGCCTTTCGCCGAGGCCAACGACTAGCAGAGGGAGGAAGAAGGAAAATGAAAAAGAAAGAAAAGAAAAAAGAAAAAAAAAAAAAAAAAAAAAAAAAGAAAAGAAAAAAGAAAATAGTATTAAATTCAAGATGAGTAATTTCGGAAAGTGCTTTCACCTACTTAGATCAGGGAATTCATTTTCATAATCTTATACACGAGTGTTTTCCTTGGCTGGATAGTGTTTTCGGTTGATTTATCATTTTCGGCGAACCAAACAGGTGAAAGTCCGGAAAACACTTTCTCTCAAACAAACGTATCCTTAGTGTTATTATTTTAACCTTGCAAAAATGTAATTCGGTACCCATTTTCCCAATGACATTATTGAAGTCTTTTTCTTATCGTGTTGAGTGGATCCAAAATCAATCTTCGAGATTGCGTATTCAACTCAACCGAAAATGGTGCGAGGATCATGACATGGGAGGTCGGTTAGTATACATCAATTTTCACTAATTAATAACAAAATTAAGCATAACACATCGTGCTTTTTCACCCAAATTCATGTTTGCATTAATTTATTTTATAGTGAATTAATCATCTTTATTTTATTTCGTGCAGGGTGGATCTGGCTATGTTAGGGATATCCACATCGAAAATATCACCATTTTCTATGTTCATAACCCGATAATAATCGACGAGGGCTATTGCGACGATCAGAAGCGCCATTGCAAGGTAAAAACATATGTTTCCAGTTAATGCTTGCATGGCTCACTAGGAATCTTTCAAACCGTTGATGTGTGCTCGTATGGCTGAAATCATAAATTTACGTATAGAATGCATTAAAACAGCAGAACTCGTAATCCGCGAGTGTCTCATTCGAACCACGGTCGCAGATGACGTTATCGATAGTGAACGTAAGCAACATGACGTATCGAAAAGTGAGGGGGACTTCAAGGAACGAGCTGTCGTTTACACTGCGGTGCACTGGAGGGACGAGTTGCACGAACATCATGATAGAGCACATCGACCTCGACTCTTTGGAGCTAGGGAAGAGGAGCTATGCCGATTGCAAGAACATCATCAATGCTAGTTTCAGATTCGTTAATCCTCCCATTTCTTGCCTCACTTCGTAGGGTTAATCGTTGTAGCCGATGGCACTCGTGCAATCAAGATAGTTTTTCTTATCCTGGCCAAAAATCAAGATAGGTTATACCGTTAATTTAATCATACTTATATACATCTAGTGGTCAAGATAAGTTGTACTAGTTTTGTAACTCATGGGGGGGCCGATAGGGTGTTAGAGTTAATGTTCGGGTGAAACTATTTTGAGGCTGCTTTTTACTTGAAAACGCACCCTTTTGAGTCATTTCACAAGCACATTTGTTTTGTTGACTTTTACTTTTTTGGTAGAACTGGAACCATAAAATCAATATAAGCACAAGTACATAAAGAAAGAGCTCTCCACGCAAGGTTGTCGGCACTACTATTTACTGTGAAAATGGATAGTGCTGACACCTAAATTTTCCTGACAGGGAAAATTTTGTTAATTACAAAAGACTGCAAAGACTCGTGTCAACTCAGTTTCATCGGGATTTACTCAGCCCTGATAGAACTCGACCCAATCCGGCCATAGTCCGTGCCCCTCTCTCTGTGGCCAAAATTTCCATGCCGCGAGACACGTTCCCATTGTTCAAAATCCTTCCTATTCACAACGATAGGTTATACCGTTATTTCTTGAGATGGTGGTAAGTGGCGCAATGGCACAAAACCCTAGAGTAGAGGACTAAGGCGTCTCTTTCATTCTCGAAGGTCGTCCTGCGTCCTACCTGGGGGGGGGGGGGGTGTTGTGCAAATTTAAAAACAGAAAGGGAGCTTTCTTCGATGGTGCAAATTTAAAAACAGAAAGGGAGCAACCTTACCAAAAAAAAAAAAAAAAAAGAAAGGGAGCTTTCTTCGATAGTGGGGTTGACTTTGACGTTGTTCGAAAGGAGAAAAGGACAGCACAAGGAAGAAAGGCCCACTTGTCATTGCAAAAAAAATTCTTGGATGGAGAAGGAGAGCACGGTTTTTCCCCAAGGCGATTCTCCCCAACATTATCCTGGTCACTTTCCATTAGCCAGCAAACGCCACCAGTCCGCGGTCACTGGCCACCGACGAGCTTCCTCGTCGAAAGAGAGCAAGAACAGCCAACATGGACTGATCCTCGCCGTCGCAGGATCGTCGTTTCGTCGTCATTGTCAGTCCAGCTATCACAAGAAACTCTTTGTTTTCGGGCCGTGAAGATCCGAAGCAAGCCGTACGTGTTTTGAAGCTTCATCGCTGGCCGCGCACTCTCACCGGCAACACTTCTGGGACCCGCCTCGTGCAAGGTCGACCGGCAACCGCAACCGAGAACTCCTCCTTGACGAGGTAATGTTGAACCCCCCTGCCTTTCGCTCTTCTGAGTGAAACGCCGAGACTCGGTTTCTTCAGTTCATGCTCGCGTCGGATCTGAATAAGTTGGTTGTGTTGAACTCGAACATTTCTGAGCGATTTCTTTCGAGTCTGGATGTGAGTTCGAGTCCCGAAACGGTCAATACTTTTTCCTCAATCCACGTTCATAACCCGTTCTTATAAGAATCCAGTGCAAGTTAGTTTGTTTTTTTTGTATAACTCGAGAGCACACTGGCCCGGATTAAGTCACCTTAATTGATTTTCAAAGGGTTTTTTTTGGGGGGCATCATCCGTTTGCTCTTGGGTTCTATGCTCCCGAGGTCACCAACGGCGTTTGTCGGCGAGTTGATGATGCCGTGTTCATGGCCTGAGTGTCGACCACTATGTGCATCTACGCCGGTTTGCTCACGGCGTCCTTTTTATCTGCTTGTCTTGACCATGCCGTGCATGCGTGAATGTCAAAAGCGGTCGATGATGGAGGTGGGTATTGATGGCCGTCAGTCCCAGGGTAGGTAAATCCGGTGGTGAGCGTAGGCGATGCTCGGTTTAAAGGTTCGGAGGCGTGGATCATGGACGAAATCCCGTTTCTGTTTTGTGCTCATAAATGGTCAAGGTTTACTGTAAAAGAACAGGGGTTGCAGTTCTGGGAGAAGTAGGAAGTGAGCTTTGGAAGAAGATGAGAACAAAAGGAAGAGGGAAATGGGTGGTGTCGTAGGTGGGGCTTAAATGACATTTTTTTTGACAAATTTGGACTTGTCTAATTTGGGGAGTTTAGGCCTAATTAGGTATTGATGATTGTTGGGATTAAATTGGTTTGATATATTTGGGCTTAGTTCTAGTTGTAATTGGATTGGTGATTTTTGGGCTTGAATTGACTTGATGGATCCGGGCTAGTAGGGGCTTGGTTGATTTTTAGAGGAAATTGGGGTTTTGAATTTTTAGTGGAGAGAGGCTTAATTATGTGAAGCCCATGCCTAATCCTACACGCGGGTAATAATTTTTTAAAGAAAAAGTTTAAAAAAATTGAAAATTAAGAAAATCAGAAAATGGCCAGGACTAGAAGCCTTGATTAGGTTGTTAAATCTTAGTAATAGATTTAGTTTAGTTTTAGTTGGGTAACATAATTTTTAGTTTAGGAGTTTTAGTAGTTACTCTTAGGAATGTGCAAAAAAAATCAAGAATTACCCGGAGTTGAATCGGACCCACCCAAAACCGGCGGTTCCCAGTTCAAATTTATTGGAACCAGTGAGTACCGATTCGATTCCCAGTTCTAGGTGTGGAACCCCAACAAACCTGATGACCAGTACATATATATACAATTTTTTTAAAATTTTATGTATTCATATCAAAACCCTAGTTTCCTTTTCGTCTCTCTCCGTCTGTTGCCTCACTCATCTTGTGATCTCCGTATAGATTCCTCAAAATCATGGAGACAACTCCTACCATAACATAGTTTCTAAGGCTACGTCCATCTCACCACCTTCTTCTCTTCCATCAGAAATATTATGAAGGAGTAGCACGGCAAATGACATTTTCTGTAACTTTTGCCGGTAACATTTGGCCTATTTCGAGTTTGTAAAAGGTTGATGTTGGAAAGTGATAAGTATTGGATATTGAGAAGGTGCCTTGGATAACCCAAAGAACCCAACCTTTCAAATACACTTCTTCCAAAGCCAGCCTTGCTAGAAAGCTATAGGAATAAAAGCATACACAAACAAATCACAGCAAGGGAAGGTGAACTGCTCCGCTTTGGACATATGAACTGCATGAATTTGTTGGGTACATTTTGACCAGTTCTATGGACCTACCCGCGAACCGAACTGGACCGGCGGTTTGGTTCCCAAGTGGGTTATGGAATCAACTGCCGGTTCCCGGTTCTAAATTTTCGGAACCAGTTCTTAGTGGGTGATTTTCGATTTTAGACTCACCATGAAACCGATCACCTCTAATTACTTGTGGTATAGCTTAGGCTTTAGATAGAACAATCTTTTAGGTAAGAAATTGAACTTAATTTGAACTTAGCTCATGGGGTTGCCGTCCTGGGGCGTAATAACAAGGCCATGTGTATTCTATGCATGGTGCTTCATTGAGTCTACTATCTTACACTTCGCTTTTATTGCATTGATTGTGATTGTCTACTTTTCTGTGATTGTGCAATCATGCATGGATATCATTTAGTGGCATATATTAATAAATATGGTCAAAGATTGCCCGAATCATTTAGGTAACAAACCAATTAAGTTAGGATACTGAAAAGACATTAGTTGGACAATTAGTGTAACCAAGTCCTTAATCCTATCTCTGATTGCTGAGGAAGTGAGGTATCCTCCATACGTCACTTGACTCCTAGCCTGCCCTATAGGCTAATGGCGACTCCTAATTTTGTTTTTCGGTCTAAAGTGGCGACTCATATTTAGATTAGACTTCATTGATAGATCAATTTCAATCGTAATTTCCCAATGTCGAGCGAGGTAAGGATTTGGGAGAACCCGTGTCAATTGAGGACCGATGATCCCAAACTCGACATTACCTCTAAACCCGTCATCTCTATGACATGCTCGTCAAGAGGGTCGCGATAGATAGTGCTAGAATTATAAGATTTTTTTTTGTATGTGCTAAGACTTGATTCGCAGAATTATTAAAAAGAATCTTGTTAGATGATTGGATATTACTTGGTACATCGTTCTTATTAGTAAGTTTTAGTGTCTCTAGCCAGTAGTACGCTATATGCAATTTGAGTAATCAGACAATGATGTGGTACTTCTATTCATATATTAATAGTCACAGAAGCAAAGATTGAAAGGACGATTAAAATCTAAAACACATGAGTACGAGACACCAGTGAAAATAATAGTCGAAATACTTAGCTTATATAGAAAACGATGAAAAGGAGAAATGCACAAAATGAAATTTGACATGTACTATGATATCATATTAAAAAGAAAAAAATTTCAAATACCCTCCTCATTTTTCACTTTTTCACTCTATTACAACTTTCTCTTGTTTATTTTTTTGAGGTATAGTGTATTAGGAGTCTTAAAACTTATTGCGAAAGTGCAATTAAGTCCGAAAACTTTCAAAAAATGCAATTAAACTCTGAAACTTATTAAATTAATGCAATTAAGTCCTTCTGTTAACTCCATCTTACTTAGCTAACATAAAATGTCAATTATTATTTTCTCTTTCTTACATAGCACTAGCAGTGATGTCACTAAAACATGAAACATAGAGTTAAATGGTATCGTTTTGGTCCAAATCTTTCTTTTCAAACCCAAATTTGAGTTAAATTAGATGAAAAATAAAGGCTAAATTTAAAAAAAGAACACACAAAAAAAAAAGCGAGGGCTAGCCCTCACTACTATCATGCCACTATCACTTGAAAATGCCCAATGATGCCCGATTACCCTTAACCAGGTCTCAAGCTCATGGCCACCAGGTCTCAGGCTCACGGCCACCAGATCTTGGGTCGCTACCCCTTGCCTGTGGTTCAGAGGGTCATTGGGCATTGTTCGGGCATCGGGCTCAAGGAGGGCCTATAGGATCTCACCTTGTTTTTCTTGTTTTGTGTCTTTTTTTGAAAAAATAACCTTTTATTTAAATTTTGGATTAAAAAGAATTAGATTTGGACCAAAATGACATCATTTTAGTCTTATATTTTATGTTTAGTGACGTTAATGTCACGTCGACAGAGAAAATAATAAAAAAAAATCAATGTTGGTTTTTTTCATTAGTCAAGTTTGATGGAGTTAACAAAAACACTTAATTGCACTAATTAATAAATTTTAAAACTTAATTGCACTTTTGAAAGTTTCAAGACTTAAAGGCACATTTTTGATAAATTTTAGGACTCCAAGTATATTTATACCTTTTTTAAAATACCATTTTGCATCTTAAGATAGACAAATTATCCGAAGAACCAAATTACCCTCCCTTATAAAAAAATATCAACCTAACTCTAATACTATCAACCATAGAGTCATAACGAATCTCCACAGCTTTGCTCTCCGGCACAAGCCCACCTCTCTCTCTCTCTCTCTCTCTCTCTCTCTCTCTCTCTCTCTCTCTCTCTCTCTCTCTCGTGTAAGGATCGTGAAAGGGCATGACGACCTCATGCCTCGGTTGTCAAGGTGCCCGTAACCTTCATTCAAGCTCACCCAATTTGCATGACCTCAAATCCAAGTTGTCTGTGGTTGATGACGACCTCATATCGAGGTCACCACTAGGGCGACCTCACAGGCATTGTTGAAGGTCATGCCAGGTCGTGCATGAGAGAGAGAGAGATAGAGAGAGAGAGAGAGGTGCTACAAAACAAGGTGAAGGGCGGTGGAGGCCATGGAGACAAATGTTACGTTTGGTTCAACTTTCCCAAGGATCTTTAAGCCTTCGAAACCCCTTCGGAAAAAAAGTGAGACATTTGGTTCAGCTTTGGGAACTTCTTTGGCCAAATGCTAGCATTGATAAAGCTGAAAGCTCAAGAGAGCTCCCCACCCACTTTGACTTTTAGCATTTGTGGAGGTCATTTATAAGGTTAAATGATTTTTTTTCCTTCCAAGACTACCCTCACCAATTTTTTTCATTTTTGATTTTTCCTTCGTTGTTACTGTTCATATTCTTTGCGCGAGGGCGGCTGGCGAGGCCAGATCTGGCCGGCATGAGGCTGACAAGAGGCTAGGGAGGTCACATGACCCAGGCGACAGTTGCTTTGTAATCATTACGCTAAAGTGGTCAATTGCACAATGCAACAAAACATGTCATTTTCCAACGTGCATGGACGCATTATGCATTGACTAGGATGATAACAAAACCGCAATTTGTTCTTTTGGGCTTATGCTCCACCTGCATCCACCTAAGTCGAAGGCCTCTTCAGCTTGTCATCGAATAGCTTTCCATCTCTATTTTCTCCATCTCTTAACCAGACAAGAGATGGCATCTCTTCTAATCATTGAAAGTCAACTCTTGGGGGATGAAAGTATTGTGCAAGTCAAGCGATCGAACAATAAAATTGACTAAATAAAAAAATAAATCGGGCACCAGATTTATGTGGTGCGGTTGTAGTGATCTACGTCCCTACTATAAATCAAGCGATACAACGGAAATTACAACCACACTCGAGTTATTCAAACACTCTAAGTGTTTCCCAAACCCCAATTACACTCAATAACACACCAGTATTTAGCCTCAAATTCCTCACGAAATAATCTCTCAATCTCATGAAGGAATTTTACACAAATCTTATCACAAGATTTAATCGCTACGAACACTTGAACTCTTATGTAATTCCATGAAGAAAATTCACACCAAGCACTTGATTGAACACAGCGCTTCTAGAATCAATTCTTCGTTCTAGACATGGACTTCATGAGAATCACGCCGCTCTTCATCAACTATTGCGCTCTAAAACCCACAATCCACTTTTATATGTATAGTTAGGAAGAGGATGTGGCCGACTCAGAGTTGGATTTGGTAATCTAGATGACTCGGTCAACCAAGCAAGGCTTGGAATTTCCTTTGTTGACCGTGACTCCTACAGGAATTAGGAAAGAATATTTTATTCTTTCTATTTTCCTTTTCTTTTGTTTGCTGCCCATGAGCATGTTAGGAAAGCAAATTTCCAATATTTCCTTTTGCTTGATTTCGGACGTCTGCAAAATATCAATTCAGAATATTCAGATTTTCGTTTCGGGCTCAAACTCAAGACATATTTTTAACAATTTCCACCTTGACTCGACGTTTGAGTCAAGTCATAATCGCTTTGATAGAAATCCGAATTTCGCTACTACTCTCCCACAACCCCTGATGGGCTCAACCACCACAAACGTCTTCCAAGTCCAAGCCTCGCTTGAACTTCGCCATAACCGTGGACCTCATCAGAACACTAACTTCACATGCAACTTTAACTGCATCACAAGCATTTTCCAATACAACCTCTTCAATTGCAGATAAAGCAAAACCATCATTGCATATATATCTGTTAGGAGATCGAATACGCACCTTGTCAATATCAGCAGTTACAGCAACTGTTGGCTCAATAGGTTCCACCTCGCTATAAGCACCATCTGTGTCGATTATTTCGCTAGCACCTGCTACCTCAGGAGTTTATGGTTGCAACTCCACCTCAAGTTGCATACCATTCAGATATGTCTGAACACTGCTATTAACACTCCTAGCCAGAAGTACTGGAGATTTGTCAAATGTAACTTCTTTGCTGATAATAGGTGAATTTAATTCCAGACACCACAACTTATAGCCTCGCTCACCTTGTGCATAACCTAGGAACATGCACTTTCTTGTCTTTCCATTGAGCTTACCATCACTAACTCGAACATAACATGGACAACCAAACATTCTAAGAATAGAATAATCAGCAACGTTACCTGATCACACTTCTTCGGGAGTCCGATATTCAATCGCAGTTGATGGAGATCTATTTTTCAAGTAGCTCGCCATACTAAGCGTATACACCAGGAATCTCCTAGTTATACCAGTACTACAGAGTATTTTATGGGCCGTCTCTAGTAATGTTCTACTCATCAACTCCGCAACTTGTGATTCAATGGCATTAGTGCGGTATTTCACTATGACTTCTTTCATGCAGAATTTGTTTAACAGTTTCGAGCAAAACTTCATACTACTGTCAATCCACACCTGCTTGATCGTTCTATCAGTTTCCTTTTCGATCAAAGCTTTTAACTGCTTGATTCTGACAACAACATCAAACTTGTGCCTTAGCACAATACCCATGTCTTCCTTGAGTAGTCATCAACAACTTTTAGCATAAATCTTGTATTCTTCCTTGAAGGAAGTCGTGACAACCTGTGAATATCTAAGTGAATTAATTCTACAATATCCATGGTTTCCTTAACAACCGTACTAAACTGCACTTTCCGCCGTTAATCTAAATCACAGCACCTGCATATATTCAGATCGTTAGTCACATAAACACATAGCAAATTCCTTTCACTTAGAACCTTCATGCTTATCTCACTAATGTGCCACAAACGCATATGCCACAATTCAAACTCTCGAACCGATGCATCCGACGTCTCCGTAGCGAATTCCATCACTGTCTCACCTTGAAGCTCATACAGGTCACTATGCTTGATTTCTTTCATTATCACCAAGGCACCTCGAACAACTTTCAGAATTCCACATTCTGAAGAATACTGACACCTAGCTGAATCTAAGGCACTCAAGGAAATCAAATTTTTTTTCAACTCTGGAACATGCTTTACTCCAATCAATGTCTACATAATACCATCATGCATTCTGATTCTGACATTACTAGCACCAAGAACATTGCATTCAGAATTGTTCCCTAACTGCACTTTACTACTATTCGTGCACTGATAAGTAGTAAACTCGTTCCTGTTTGGCGTAGTGTGAAAAGAATAACCAGAATCCATAATCCATTCGACAAATGACAAATTATCAATGACAAATAAGACATAATCAACATTATCTAAATTACTGTCTGCTATAGTAGCAACATCATCCGCAGACTCAACTCTAATTCCCTTACGCTTGTCGTTTTTCAGCTTAAGGCAATCCCTTCTAAAATGTCCTCTCTTGCCACAACTCCAATGACAACACCACCAGTCCTAGACTCACTTCATCTATTCGAGTTCATATTACTCTTGCTAACACATGTACCGGTTCTTCCTCTATTTTCACCTACTAAAACAGCAGATACATGTTCGCCAGATTCTCTTCTACGGATGTCCTCACTCAGAATTAAATTTCGAACACCATCAAACGTCAAACTTGTCGACCCAGAAGAAATACCAACAGTAGCAACAGTAGTATTCCAACTATCACTCAATGAGAATAATAGAATCAAAGCAGGTACCTCGTCTTCAAAGTCAATCTCAACTGAACTCAATTGATTAACGATCACATTGAATTCATTAATATGATTAGCAACTGACGCACCTTTGCTCATCTTCAAATTAAACAAACATCGCATCAAATAGACCTTGTTGATTGTAGAGGGCTTCTCGTACATGTCCGACAAGGCTATTATCAAACCCGCAGTGGTCTTTTCATTCACGATGTTAAACGCAACATTACGTGCCAGCATCAGCCGAATAACACCCAAAGCTCGTCTATTTAGCAATTCCCAATCAGCTTGCTTCATCGTCTCTGGCTTCTCCCTAGATAATGGTAAGTGCAGTTTTATTTGATATAGATTATCCTCAATTTGCATCTTTCAGAAACCAAAATCCTTCCCATCAAATCTGTCGATTCTCACTTTTCCTTCTTCTATCACCATCAATTCGTTTCAACTTAAGCAAGCCTAGCTTTGATACCAATTATTGCGGAAGCTAAGCGATCAAACAATAAAATTGACGAAATAAGAAAATAAATCGGACACCAGATTTACGTGGTTCGGTCGTAGTGACCTACGTCCACGGGAAAGTAACACGGAATTCCACTATAGATCAAGTAATACAACGGAGATTACAACCACACTCGAGTCACTCAAATACTCTAAGTGTTTCCCAAGCCCCAATTACACCCAATAACGCACGCAGTGTTTAGTCTCAAATTCCTTACGAAATAATCTCTCAATCTCGCGAAGGAATTTTACACAAATCTTATCACAAGATTTAATCGCTACAAACACTTGAATTGTTAATATAATTCCATGAAGAAAATTCACACCAAGCACTCGATTGAACACGACGCTTCAAGAATCAATTCTTCATTTTGGACATGGACTTCATGAGAACCACGCCGCTCTTCATCAATCTGCTTTTATATGTATAGTTAGGAAGAGGATGTGGCCGACTCAGAGTTGGATTTGGAAATCTGGATGACTCAGTCAACCAAACAACCAAGGATGGCTTGGAATTTCCTTTGTTGATCGAGATTCCTACGGGAATTAGGAAAGAATATTTTATTCTTTCTATTTTCCTTTTCTTTTGTTTGCTGCCAATGAGCATGTTAGGAAAGCAAATTTCCAATATTTCCTTTTGCTCGATTTCGGACGTCCGCAAAATATCAATTCGAAATATTCAGATTTTCGTTTTAGGCTCAAACTCAATATATATTTTTAACAGAAAGAACCATCGATCCGAATGCAGCCAAGAACAAGAATTCAGTTCTTTCCCCATCCCATCAGTCCACAGCACTCGCAACTTTCAATTGCATCACAATCTCTTGACTCGCGTCGCCGCTCAACACAACAAATTAGGAAGCAACCTATGATGAACCGTTCTATATATGCACCAACAATGCCTCATCTGGTGTTTGCAGGGTCTCTCGCGTCCAAACCATGTTCTTGCTTCTGATCCTGGTGTCGCTCTTCCTCAGTTCTCTGCAAGCTTATTCTTCTGCTTCCTCTTCAAGTCTTGAGCCTGCAAATTTCTTTTTCGCTTCTTTCAACGGCTCTTGCGCCGGTGAAGAGCTCATTTGCATGGGCTCGGTGAGCACGCAAGATGGGTATTTGAACATCACACCGGAGCTGGAGGAGCTGGGTAATTCAAGCCCGAATACGACAAACAAGGTAGGGCGGGTTCTTTATTCCCGGCCAGTGGTTGCTTGGCCTGCCATGATCTCCACCTCGTTCACCGTCAGGATCACCACATTGCCGAATTCCACAGTCTCTGGCGACGGGATGGCTTTTCTTTTCGCTCAGGACAATAGCTCCTCGCCACCGAACAGTTACGGCTCGTTCATGGGGATTCTTGATGAGTCCACTCAAGGTACTTCTACCCAATCCTTTGTTGGATGAATACGAAATCTGTGGTAGTTTGATGTAGATTGTTGATCTAAAAACAATTTCTCTTCGACTGAATATGTAGGCGGAGTTGTTCGACAACTAGCCGTGGAGCTAGACACCTACATGAACGAGTTTGATCCCGACGGGAATCACGTAGGCATAGACACGACGAGCACTATTAGCCCAGTCGCTGCCCAAAGCCTAAACAGCACAGGAGTGGACCTAAAAAGTGGAAGGGACATCAGAGTCAGAATTGACTATGACGGCTATAAACATAAACTCCAAATCTTAGTGGCGTATTCTGGGAATTCGCTTATAAGTGTTCTCAATCATTCGATCAGAATGTCGGAAACGGTCCCTAGTCTCGTGTATGTGGGCTTTTCGGGATCTACTGGCCCTCTTCCCGAAAGTCACCAGGTCATGAACTGGGCATTCAGCTCTTTTCCCATATCTTTGGAGGATGAGCGGCTCAAGAGAGGCAACAGGATCAAAACCATACTGGTTCTGGTTGTGCCAAGCGTGATGATGCTATCGTTCATCGTGATATGCATCTGCCTACTCGTTAAGAAAGCACAGAGGAAGAGAAACAAGAAGAACGCCGACATGGAAAACCAATCAATGCTGGCTGCAAACGTTCCAAAAATGTTCACCTACAAGGAGCTAGCGAAGGCCACTTACAACTTCAGCAAGGAGAACCTGCTCGGCACCGGCGGTTTTGGAAGCGTTTACAAAGGGGTGATCTCAGATCCTCCGGTCGAAATAGCCGTGAAAAAGATCTCGGCAACCTCGAAACAAGGTCTGTTTCTTTACAAAGATCCTCTGTGAAAAAGTTCTCGATTTCACGATCTCTCAATTAACTTTAGGGCAATTTTTTCAACCTCCAATTCAACAGGTGAAAGAGAGTATCTGGCAGAGATATGCACAATTGGGAGGATGAGGCACAAGAACATAGTACAGCTCCAAGGCTGGTGCCACGAGGGGGAGCAACTTCTACTAGTCTACCCATATATGGCCAACGGTAGCCTTGACCACTATATCGGCAAGCAGTCCCTCAGCTGGGAGACCCGGTACGAGATCCTGATTGGCCTGGCCTCGGCGCTACTCTACCTCCACGAAGAATGCGGGAACCCTGTGGTCCATCGGGACGTCAAGCC
Organism: Syzygium grande; assembly: GCA_024733475.1. Taxonomy (NCBI): domain Eukaryota; kingdom Viridiplantae; phylum Streptophyta; class Magnoliopsida; order Myrtales; family Myrtaceae; genus Syzygium; species Syzygium grande. Next base: position 27,650,627 of record JAMXDD010000008.1, on the reverse strand, counting down.
AAACAACGTCATGCTGGACTACAACTACAATGCCTGCTTGGGTGACTTTGGGCTCGCAAGGCTGCTCCAGAACAACTCCTCAGTGACAACCATGCTCGCGGGCACCCCTGGGTACCTGGCCCCAGAGGCGGCATACTCAGGGAAGGCCACGCCGGAGTTGGACGTGTACAGCTTTGGGATGGTGGTCCTGGAGGTGGTGTGCGGGAGGAGGTCAAATGGGATCACGGAAGAGAACAATTTGGTGGATCATGTGTGGAGTCTCTACGGAGGAGGCTCACTCTCGGAGTGTGTGGATGGGCAAATGGAAGGCCAATTTGAGGATGAGCAAGTGAAGAGGGCGCTGATAGTAGGGCTTGCTTGCCTACACCCGAACTCTGCGTCCAGGCCGACGATGAGAAAGGTGGTCCAGATCTTCCTGAACCCAGACGAGCCATTGATAGAGTTGCCCAAGTCCCGCCCCAGCGTGGTCTACGTGCCAGTCTCATTCTCGGGCGTGGGCACCGTCGCCCTCTCCTCTAGGACCAGGTCCACCTTCTCTTCCTCACTGCGCAATTCGCTGCATGAGATAGAACTCGAGGAGCAGCAGGGGATGCTGGGGTTGCACTGATGGCCTCGAGAATTAAAGATCGTATCGGAAAATTCCACGAGATTCAGGTCCTAGTCATACAGGAATGAGTTTTACTCTTACTATGCTACAATGTTGTGCAGGATGAATACTCTTTGAAGCTAGCTGTGTTGTATTTTACATTCCTCTGTGAATATCTACATCCTTACATGAACTAGGGAAACGCCAGTATGTACGTTGTTTGACCAAAATGAAATCGCGCTGGAGTTGGTTCAAGTCAGGCGCCCTCATTGCATTGCAGGAGTTACATGGAGCATACAAAGAAGAAGACCCACTTGAATGAGCAACGATTTACATATGTTGATTCGCATGGTTTTGGAAATTCAAGGCTCAAGTTAGTCTAATGAAAGAAAAAATAAAATGGGAAAATGGAAGACCCATAAAAAAGCAAAACGACGTGCGTTTGCCGGGAGTCGAACCCGGGTCTATTGCTTGGAAGGCAATTATCCTAACCGTTGGACTACAAACGCTTGCTGCCCTTTGCGAACTATATAAGTTTATAAAGATTCTACTTATTTCTCTGAAATCCACCGGCTTACTAACCAATGGGCTGATTAGGCTCGAGCATTGTGGTCGAGATATAAGAGCAGCGGCGGACATCCAACGAATGCGCGTGACCATTTAGGGTCGCCTGCCGGTGCCGCCTGACACATCACAAGAATGGTTGGTCCATCTTCGCCCGGTCTAGAACAAGTTGGAAAGCCAAGATTCTCGAGTCGCCCTCAGGTACTCCACATTGGATTGTCAGGCGACAAGCGGCAACGCTCCTTTGTGACGGCATAAGTAGTTCTTCGACTCTACATTCGCATTAGGCAGTGGGGCGCTTATTTAGAGGATGGGCCTCAGCTCTCTCCTAACCTTGTTATGGTGCGCAAGTTTTGACTCTAAAGATCAAATGGAAAACGTAACCCCGAATCATATTATGAACTCTACGCGTCACTGACGTTTAGGAGAAGGATTGGAATATAGTAGCCCGTGAGCCTCCAGTAATCTTGTCGGTGTTACGGCCAACTTTAGGCTCATCATACAGTGACTCAATTGATGAACACAACAATAATCTTCTTTTCTTTATGCAATTAACTCTCGCTCAATGTAAAAGATAACACATCCACTCTCTAAAAACAATTGGGATGGCGGAAGATGAGTTGAATCACAGTGAGATCCAATACAAGGTGGTCGATCAAGCTATGGTATCAGTGATGCTGAGGAGCAATGCATGCAACTCCATGGATCAAGCTCAAGATCACAAAGATAAAACCCTCGTTTATGTTTGCACCCTCGGGAAGATGACTTTCATCTGTTTCTACACTCGGGAGAGCTGAGCATGGTTTCTACCCAACGAAATAACTGACGAGTGATTCTCTCATCGGATATGGGATTGGCTTGTTATCAGATTCGATCTCGATCATGGGTTGAAGTTCAAACCCTCTCATCCTACACTTCAAGCAATTCCTCCCATGGAAGCCGTGCGAGTCCTCCTCTCTTTCTGAGTAAATGCATAAGCGACGATGAAAGCTAAAAGCTAAAGGCTGACCGTCTTCTTTAGCTGTAAAAGGAAGAGGGTCAATGGAGGCACCGTGCGATTCGTTTGCCCTCAGATCCGCCGCCTGCTCAGTCCCCCAATTGCACGGATCGCTGTCCCCACCGGTTTCCATTGCGGTGCCGTTTCCATCTCGTTGTCTTCCACGTGTGCATGTTTCGTGGAAAAAAAGTTTTCTGATGCCGCTGCAAGTTCGAGGAAGAAGGAAGGCGACAGCGAAGGAGCTTGGCTCGATTCAACTGCTTTTGTCTTTGTTTAATTTGCCCGAGCTGTTGCAGGAACTGGGACAGGCCGTCCTCGGACAGGACGAGTCAACGCATTTTAGCAGCATCGCCCCTTGAAAGTTCTACTGGTGAAGGGAAGGAAATGTGCACGTCCTCTTTTGTTGGCTTCGCTTCAAGATCTATCAAAACTCATGTTGTGACCTAGTCAGCTTTTATATATCGAAAAGATTTAAAAGACTGTCTTTTCTTCGAGGAATCGAAAGTTAACCGATCCGATCTTGCAAATTGCGTGCAAACTGTTCTAATTCATGATATCATGCATATCATATTATACGGACTTAACCGGTTCACGGGGCTTGTGAGGTACCTTATAAATCTCCTTAGAAAAAAATATATATTAACAACAAGGGAAAAATTGTATTAGAGTTTAAAAATATGACTCGTATTTGTTCACTAAAAATCGTCCACAATTAAGGGTGATTGGTTCCCTATTCGATTTGATTTCAAGGTGGAACTAGAAAGGGTTGGATCAATATGTCTTAGAATTGGAAATTAGACCGGACCACCACCACTCCAGTCCGATCCAATTAAATGGAACTAATCACTTTTTTTCCTACTACTTGATACCATATGTTTTGAAAGTAGAATTGCGTTCCTCATACCGACTACACATATGTTTTAAAATTGGGATTATATTCTCTATGCCGATTGCATATAATTACAAAAAAAGTATATATAATCGATTTGATCTGGTTCAGTCTAGTTTCCCTTGGAACTAGAAATCGGACCGACACTCTTGGAAACTGAACCAAATGGCTGGTCCAATCCGGGCGATTCTCAGTTTGGGCGGTCCATTTTATACACCCCTAACCACAGTTATTGTCGACTAAACAACATTGGATAACAAATTGCATTAATGATTTACAAAGTTACACTATAATCGTTGTACTTGATTGGTAGACGATTACAACCAACAAAGGAACATGAACTCGGCTTATTGATTCACTACAAAGCAAGACCACAGTTTGTCGACAACATGAAAACTCAAACTACAAGAGCAAGGGTAGATGCACAAGGAAATCATGTAAATAAATTGACTGAAAGTACAGCAAATAAATCTCGTGCTGTCGGTGTTCGTGCGTCTCTTCCTCTTCATATGCACGCCTTTTATAATCCGTCGGTGACTGCAATAATTATTTGACTGAAATAACTACTTGACAACAACTGTCAATTGACACTATTTAGCTGTGTTCGTTTGGCGGGTTTTTCGGTGTTTGGAGACAAAAAATAAATTAACCCCGAAAAATATTTTCCCTTCAATAAGTGAAAGCATGAAGAAAAGCAAGCAAAATATTTTCTTCTTTTGAAAAGCAAAAACATTTTTCACTAGCCTCGTTCTTTCCCTGCTCCCATCGGGGCCACCGTTGCCGACCGCCGGTCACACCGGCCAGCCGCATGCCCGATCTCTCGGGTCACCGGTCACCACCTCGACTGGCCCGGGCATCACCGCCGACCCCTACTACCACGCTAGCCATCAAACATCGGAAAATGTTTTCCGAAACTTTTTCAGATTTCAATCGAATACCGGAAAATTATACCATTTTCCAGGAATATTACTTCTCAGAAAACATTTTCAAAAAATGTCACATTTTTGGCCAAACGACCTGAGCCTTAACAACTATTTCCGCTTTGTTTTTTACCCTTTTTTTCATTTGATTTCAGCCAAACTTCGTGAGTCGATGTCTATGTTTCTTGAGTCGACTGACATCAACTTGGCTATCAATTGATAGATGGAACTATTCCCATTTGGTCGACTTATCGGCATCTCACAATCAAAGCTAACATTTGACTATCCACCATAGTCACAATCGATATAATATTACATTTGTTGGTCAACATTACTCTTCTTTCGGAGATGCTCAATATGTTCAATTTCTCGGTTAATACTCACAGTTAGTCTTGACCTCGTTTAGTCGGTAACTTTGCTTGTATCATTACGGCCAGACTTAAGAGCTTCCTATTTGTCTCAATGGCCAATGGCATCTATTGCTTATTAACTCAACTATTTGTCATCAAAGTTGGCACTTTTACGGTGCCAATAACATTATAAAAATTTTGAAAATCATTTTCTAAAATCCCCCTCGACCTCCATCACATTTAGTTGTCCCTAATTCTAACATTATACTCATCCTAATCAGGGGATGACCTTCTTCAGAATGGAGAACCTTCAAGTGAGTGGGCTCACCAGTGTGGACAGCCCAAGAGCCCACATAAGAATTCAGAACTGCACTGTTGCAAAGCTCACCACCCTCGTAATCGAAGCCCCTGGCGAAAGCCCCAACAATGATGGGATCGCCATTGGTGCCTCAAGCTACATCCAAATCCATGACTCCACCATCGGAACCGGTAAAACCACTATATGATCACTCATATTACTTGAAATAATCAATCAATGGATAATGTTTTCATTACCAACACCGATTTTTGTCTGATCATTTTTCGTGGACGTTGGAAATGTTTTTCGCCTATTCATTTTCGTAAGTGATACGAGCAATCGTTTTCAGGATAATACTTTCAAATCATTTATTTAACGCGAAATAAACGAAGCCTTGTTACTCAAATTTCCTCCATTCTGCTGACTTTCCGACTACCCTGATCATCTAACGACATTGCGTGTAGGTGATGACTGCATTTCCATCAAGGGCGGGACCTCGTTCATCGACATCACTAGCGTTAAATGTAGGCCCGGCCATGGAATTAGGTTTGCCATTCACCCTCGTACGATAAATCCCCACAAATTCTTCATATATTCTGCACTTGAACCCAGAATCCTTGGCCCGCCATTCGGCGTGCTGTGTATAAAGTCGGGATAAATCCCGTGAACAATCCACGCCGAATGTATCGGAAATGGGCGATTGCCAAACGATCGAAATGAAGTGTATAAATGGTGCTTTAGTCTTATGAAAGTAACCTTGCAAAATGTGATTCGGTAGGCCTTTTGTCAATGGCATTACTGAAGGCTTTTTCTTACTGAGTTGAGTGCATCATATATGAATCAATTGCAGTATAGGAAGCCTTGGATACGAAGGAGCATACGACACGGTGGAAGAACTCATTGTTCGAAATTGCATAATCAAATCAGCTCAAAATGGTGTGAGGATCAAGACATGGGAGGTTGGTTGTTATACATTAATTTTCATTAATTAATAATGATATTAGGCATTGCTAGACCTATCAAAATGGGTCATAAATTCATTTCTTAACCTATGTATTAGTAAATTGATCATAAATGAGTTAGTTATATTTACTAAATGGATCTTAAATAGGTATAAACATAATATGAGTGTTAAATGGGTCGTAAATGGATTTACAACTTATTTAAACTCAACTCATCTTTTTCGCCTTCTTTCAATCTCACGCTCACTTATTCCGCACTTTTATCTCAATTTAGGTATAAGTTTTCATAAATTGAGTTAAATACGGAAGTGTTTGAGTAATATGGGTCGAGTCGGTAGGTCATTAGATTTTCATTATATGGAAATGGGCTAAAATGGGTTAAATGGGTTTATTTGAATCGGAATAAATTTTCTATTTGATCCAAACCATTTTCGACCCGATCCAAACACCACCCGACCCATCTATTTTATTGGTCTAGGCATAACACAATATACTCATAACACGCAAATTCATGTTTGTATTAATTTGTATTAGTTTCTTTTATACTGAGGTTAATCATCTTTATTTCATGTTGTGTAGGGTGGATCTGGCTATGTTAGGGGTATCCATTTCGAAGATATCATCATTTCCAAGGCTAAAAACCCCATCATAATCGACCAGAACTATTACGATAATCAAAAGCGCAGTTGCAAGGTGAACACCATGCTTCCAGGAAATGCTTGCATTGCTCATTAGGGATATAATTGCAATCATAAATCTACCTATAGAAAGAGCATTAAGACACCAAAACTCGTAATCCGCGTTGCATCTCATTCGAACCCCGATTGCAGGTGGCATCGCCGGTGGTGAAGGTAAGCGATGTGACGTATCGAAATGTGAGGGGGACTTCATGGCACCAGTTGTCGATCACCCTAATGTGCGTGGAAGGACGGGTTGCACGAACATCATGCTGGACCACATCAACCTTGACTCTTTGGAACCAGGGGAGAAGAGCTATGCCGAGTGCAAGAACGTCGTCAATGCCACTTTCACCTCAGTTGATCCTCCCATTTCTTGCCAGACTTTGTAGGGTTAATTGTTGTAGCTTACGGCACCCGTGCAATAAATTGACCTAGGTAGTTTAAATCAAGATGGGTTGTATTGTTAGTTTGATCAGACTTATTTGTGTTTGGTGGTCAAGATGATGAGTACGAGTTATGTAATTTGTGAATGGACCCAAAGGGTATAAGAGTTGGCGTTCCGGTGAAACTATTTTCATACCCCTTTTTACTTTTTTTTTTTTGTTTGTCATTTTTCTAACTCTTCTCACTTTCTGACTTTTGATTTGCCTTTGCAGAATGCAGAAGTCGAACCCCGCACCTGTGATACTAGCGTCCCTATCCCCTAATCCCTTTATCCGCAGGGCCACATGCCTATTGGCATACCCCTTTTTACTTGAAAACACACCTTTTTGAGTCTTTTTATAAGAACATTTGTTTTGTTGACTTACTTTTTTTGGTAGAAATAGAAATATAACATCAATATAAACATAAGTACGTGAAGAAAGAGCTCTCCAAGCAAGGTTGTTGGCAATGCTTTTGGTGTGAAAATGGATAGAGCTAGAATTATAGACTTAGTTTGCATAATTGTTGAAAACAAAGGGTTAAAATCACGGAAAATCCCTGAACTAGTTTACATGTGATAAATTTACCTCCAAAATATTTTTTTACCACAAAAAACCCTAAATTGATAAATTTGTAATAAATTTACCATTCATTAGTTTATGTTAAATTAGATTTATACAATGAAAAACTACAAACCAGTACATGTTAAAATTTAATGGAAACTAACAAGGAGTAAATTTATCACAATTATACTGGTTTTGAGTTTTTGATGGTTAAAAAATTAGTTTGTGGTAAATTTATTATATGTGTACTGGTTTATGATTTTTTATGGTATTAGTCCTAAAAAAAATCTTATAAGGTGATTGGATATTAACTGGCAAATCATTTTTATTAATGAGTTTTAGTGTCTCAACTCTAAGCAATTTCATTAATGATGTGGTACTTCTATTCATATATTAACAGTCACATAAGCAAAGATTGAAAGTACGACTAAAGTCTAAGAATCGCATGATTACGAGCAACCAATGAAATTAATAGTTGGAATTTTTAACTTATATAGAAAAAGATGAAAACGAGAAATGCACAAAATGAAAATTGAGATGTACTATGATACTTTATTTAAAAGTAAAAATACCAGATACCCTCCTCAAATTTTCACTCTATTACCACTTTATCTCCTTTATTTTTTACAATACCGTTCTGCATCTTAAGACAAACCACACTATTTAAAGAACCAAATTACCCTCCCTTATAAAAAAAAAAAAATCACCTTAACTCTAAATTGATCGACCACAAGGCCATGGCAAATCTCCAAAGCCCAGTCTCTTGCACCCACCGCCACTCGCACCCGTCGAATGAGGCTACCTAACATAGGCACTGCGGCATTTCTCTCCAGCGCAATCCCACCATCTCTCTCTCTCTCTTGTAAGGATCGTGAAAGAGCATGGCGACCTTAGGTCTTGGTTGTCAAGGTGTCTGCGACCTCAATTCGAGCTCACCCAATTTGCATGACCTCAAATCTAGGTCATCCATGGCTGATGACGATCTTAGATTAAGGTTGCCATAGGGGCGACCTCTTAGGCATTATCAAAGGTCATGCCAGGTTGCGCATGAGGAGAGAGAGAGAGAGAGAGAGAGAGAGAGAGAGAGAGAGAGAGAGAGAGAGAGAGAGAGAGAGAGAGAGCAAAAAATATGGTGTAAGTCGGTAGTCAAGGCAAAGGCCTAGTATGGTTCATGTTCACCTCAGGTTTGCCCCATTTCGATAAACGCCTTGATCGATACTCATAGTTTCTCTTGAAATGTGTATGCGATTAATAATAGGTAGCCCCACTTAGTACGGCTCATCTCGACTTGAATAAATAGCTAAATAGCAGTTGGACGTAGTTTTCTTGTTTTGTGTTTTTGTTTCCTTTTCACTATGATGAGGAACACCAAATTTGTATGATCAGAAGTCATTTTCATAAAAGTATTTTGATAATTTCATGTGTTACGAAAGATTCCGAAATTGAAACAACTTCTACACAGAATCGATTGCATTTGACAGTTAGAGGTCATACAAGTGTGTCCCTCAAACAATGACTAAGTCAATCCATGGTTAAAGATGTAAATCGAAGATATAAAAGGAAGAAGTCTAACATGTACCTATCAAAGGCGGATTACACAAAGATTGTATAGCATGTATTATTATTATTATTATTATTATTATTATTATTATTAAAAATGCATTTAAAACTAACCTGCCAATGGGCATGTAAAATAGGATTGCCCTCGTTGACGGCCCAACAACCGGGAAGAAAATCCTAGTGGATAACGACACGCGTCTTTTTGCCACCACACACGCTTACTAAAAAAATAAAAAATTGAGCCGCAATTAAAATGCATTTAAAACTTGCAGAAAGTGGAGTTTATGGAGAGCAATTGATGAAAAAATTGGTAAAATAGGATTGCCCTCGTTGCCAAAAGAAGAAAAAGTGACTCGAATCATTTCGTTCGTTGGAATCCATTTATAAATAGATTTTTATATCTTTCTAGTAAAAGAATAACAAAGAGTTTAAGTCTATTTTGTTTGTTGACTTTGACACTCGTCCTCATGGCAACTCTACTTTTATATACAAAGGAACACAAAACTAAAAATAATCAAACAAAAAAAAACAGGGATTTTACGGAGTTAATGTGAAGTAATTAATGCGTAGATTTTTTTTTTTTGGTCGGTCCTACTCTATTTCTCATTCACGATACATACTCAAACTTACACCCCACCTCTTACAGAGCGTGGGCATTGAAACCCACATCTTAAACTACTCGGCCCCACCCCTACCCCCTGTGAAGGTGAGGATTCGAACTCCCCACCTCCCCCTTTCTCAAGTGAGAAGGGTGGCCACTAAAGTAAACCCCTAGTGGTTGCGTAGATTGATAAGTGGACTTTCAATAAGGTTGGCGCTATTTCCACTCCTTAAATGACTAAATCCACCTCATTTATAATAAAAAGACGAAATTGCCAACAATCTTTCAATTGCAATTTAAAATGATGGCCCCATCCTTCGTTTTTCTATTTTTTTTTCTAATTAGGATCTAGTTACCATAATTAAGCATTTTACATGTTTTATTTTTTAGTATATTAAAGAAAAAGCGCATCCTCATCTATTTCTATATCGTTTTACATGCTTTGTGTAATATTATATTACCATTAGTAAGGAAAAAAGTCATTCTCTCATATAGTAAAAAATTAAAAGTCTCTTGTTCATCAGTGATCTTATAGCAACTTATCTATTCTTTGTCCATCTTATCTCAAAAGCAAACTTTCTAGTTGAACTTTTTATATTTGAATTTCATTAATTAGTTTAAAATATATATCAAGTCTCTTTATTTACTATATTAATGAATTTATCTCTTTTCCTTACAATATTGGCGAGATCCTTTTACACAGAGCATGTCTACGTTAGAATAATATCTAGGAATATACTAAAAACTTTATGTACCATGAGGCATCTTGATATTTTTTTCATAAATAGTTCGTTAAAGATATTAATCTTTGTCAATCCAAATAATAATATTTCGCTGGCATTTTTTAAAAAAAAAATTATTATTTTAAGCAATTTTTTGATTTAATTAAATTCCCATCTTATAAAGGTTCACGTTGGAGAATGTTCGGTGATTTTACTCTGGAAAATCTTGAAAGAGGGGTTTTTTTTTTGCTTCAAGTGTTAATCCCATTAGATGTATATGTATATAAAATAAAATCAATAACATGGGGTTTGATGGTGATGTACACAACAAAAGTGAAAATATAAAAACAAGCCAATGTGTTTAACAGTTGTCTATTTTAAATTTGTTCTATACTCGACTTGATAATTTATCCATAAATTTGCTCAACGACGTAGAAAAGAATGAAGTTTCTTGGAAATTTATCGTTTCAATAAAACAAACTTTTATAGAAGTAATATCTAACAATAAAAGAAAAAACACAATGCCTTTAATATATATGGGAAATCTAAAACAAAAAAAAAACTAAATATGTAAAATTCTTAATTACGGTAACTAGATCTTATATAGATATAGATAAACTAAGAAATAAGGAAACTAAATAAATTTGGGACACGACTTTGAATTGTAATTGAATGATTGAGGACAATTTTATATTTTTGGTGAAAACTGGGTGGATTTAGTCATATAGGGGGTGAAAATAGCGCCACCCTTTAGTAATTGTCAAAAAAAGAAAAGAAGGATTCAAGGCACTTTTTTTTTTATTCTTGTAATAAAGAAATATATAAAGAAAAATAAATTCAACCAAATTAATAATCGTAAAAAGGTGGAATGGATTTGGCAGGGAATATTCTTGTAACAGTTTACAGTAATTAATGAAAGAAAAAAAGGGTAAAGGGAATTCCATGCATTGAAATTTGTCCTAGATGGAAGCATATCAGATTGTGAGTAGGGATATTCACATAATGCGATTGACTGTGGTAAAAACTATCCCCATCCACTCTTATTCCACAATGGTAAACGCATTTATAAGCATAAATAAATACTGTTCTTTCTCAAAGTCATTGAGTCAACTGCATTGACTCTACATTGTTTTTGCTTCTTGGATTTACGAGCAAAAATGAGCTACCTACAAAGGTCAAACACAAAATCCTGTTCAAACTCTAAAAGCCGTCTCTCTTTTGGACTAGGCTTACATCGGATATTGAGGCACAGATCCAATGTGAATAATGAAATTTTCGGACAATCACGCTACACTGGATTTGAACCTTTGACATCTAGTTTTTTAGTAGACCGCTAAGGGCCTGTTTAATAACTTGCCAAATAGTAAAAATTTCTATTGTTTTGTTTCCAGAATTAGTTTGGAAACAGAAATCTGTTTATTAAATTTTTTGTACTCGGGCACAATTTTATAAAAAATTGTTCCCAAAATCAGTTTTGGAACAAAATCAAGAAAAAAAAAAAAAAAAGTAATTTCTTGATTCTAGAACAATTTTTTTTTTTTTATTCTTCTTGATTTTCTTCTTTTCTTAGTTTGTTTGTTGTTGTTCTTGACACGGCCGTCGCCACTTTCTACCAACCAACCCGTGGGGCGGCGGGGTGTTGCAACCTCACCGGCCACCAACAAGCGGCTTGTGGCTGCAACGGCGAGGTCAACCTCGCCATCGTGATCTAGGTTCGTCGCCTAGGTGGCGACGACAAGGCCTGCCTTGTCTTGGCTAGCGAGGCTGACCTTGCCGTCGCTTGGGTTGGTGCGGCGAGGTCAGCCTTGCCTTGGCTGGGCGAGGTCCGTCACTTGGATTGGTGACGGCGAGGTTGGCCTTGCCAGATCTAGGCAAGGTCGAGCCTTGCTATTCGTAAAATTCTGCACATGTCAACGAACGTATTGAACAAGTAATATAATGATGAGAAGAGTATCGTCCCACAAAGATTGATAATAGTAAACCCATTAAATATTAAAAACGGACTAATTCTAAAATTTATCTAACTGATCAAAATATAATTGAGAACAAATAAAAATTGATAATTTTTAAAAACGAAATTTTATAAACTAAAGGCAGATAATCAATCCGGTAAAATATGTTAGAGCATCCGATTTTACCATAACCACTAGATATGAATTTCGGATCATTATGCATACAAGAACAATATCAAACATGTGATAACGGAATTTCCTAGTCTATTTACTATCCTATTTCTAGGTATAGCAAACCTACTCAGTTTATCAATTCATTATATTTCTATGTGAATTTAAATAAACATAAACGCATTAAAATCTGTGAATATTCCCGGTTTACAATGAATCTTTTGGACCACTTTATCACCGAAAGCTACACAAATAACATGATATATTTTTATCCACATTTAATTCATGGTTATATATTATAAGAAGCAATTACATATTATCACTTCTCAGTTTCAAACATGCACATCAAATCATTCAAGTGGTAGCCAGTCACCTAAACACATTAAGCATAATAATATATAACTCACACGAATGAAATTATTTACAAAGCATAAAAAGCATGAAATTCATATTGTCATGGTTAGGCTACATCGTAGCTCTAACAAAGAAAATTAGAATATAATAGAAGAAAAAACCAAAAATATAAATTAAACCAAACATCTTGAATCAAAGAACAAGAATTCAGTCACCGTTTTTGTCTTCTCTTCAAAAATATAGTGAATTGATAAATTTTTCGAGTTGGCAGTAGTTGCTATCTTTAGGTAAAGCCAAGAATTCTATTTACTATCCTATCTTTAGGTATAGCAAACCTACTTAGTTTATCAATTCACTATATTTCTATGTGAATTTAAATAAACATAAGTGCATTAAAATCTGTGAATATTTCCAATTTACAATGAATCTTTTGGACCACTTTATCATCGAAAGCTATACAAATAACATGGTATATTTCTATCCACACTTAATTGATGGTTATATATTATAAGGAGCAATTGCATATTATCACTTCTCAGTCTCAAACATGCACATCAGATCATTCAAGTGGTGACTAGTCACCTAAACGCATTAAGCATAATAATATATAACTCACATGAATGAAATTATTTACAAAGCATAAAAAACATGAGATTCATATCATCATGGTTAGGCTACATCGTAGCTCTAATAAAGAAAGTTAGAACATAATAGAAGAAAAAATGAAAATATAAATTAAACCAAACATCTTGAATCAAAGAACAAGAATTTTGTCACCATTTTTATCTTCTCTTCAAAATACTTGAAAAACTCTCAAAACATTGAAAACAAAAACAATCTCTCTATAAGAAAAAAAATTCCATGTTCCCCCAAGTTATCCTATTTATATGATAACATTCAAGACTCGTTTCACAAGGTAATTACTTCTTTTTTGCATAAAATTAGGGAATAAATCGCAGAATTTCCAATGTGATATCACCTTCTAACTCTTTTCTAGGTCGCATATTCCTTTCCTTCTTTTTGTCATATTTTCCTTATTTTCTTCATATCTCAATATTCTGCATAAACAAGAAAAAATTAAGTAAATAAAAGGAAATCCAAATATATTCTAACAAATATTGCATTATTTATTGCCTAGAGTAGATAAAATAACTCTATTTTTATACAGTTATCATTCACCCAGCCAAGGCGAGGCTAGGGTGAGGGCCGCGACGCCCTTGCCAACCCTAGCCTGTGGGTCGATCGACAACGCCGGCGACTAGCCATGGCCAAGGAAGGGATAGAAAGAAAAAAAGAAAAAAAGAAAAAAAAGAAATAAATATTAAAATACTTAAAATATTATTAATAAAATAAAATTTTGTGTAGTTACCAAACGCATTTCTGTTCTTTTTCTAATCTAATAATAGAAATTTTGGACAGTTATCAAATGTCTTCAAATACTTAGAAATTATTTCCAGACACAAAATAAAAATCATTTATGAGCAAAATCTATTTTCGAGTACAAAATGATTGCCATGCGCAGTTTAATTCTCCTATAGCTGGATCCTTCAAAACCATGGTGCCGTAAAGTGTTGCATTAAGTCCCGCAACGAGCGGATCGGTAAATGAAGGTCTTCTTTGGAACAACATATATGCTATTAGATAATCTTCTCATTGATGTATCGTTTTATCAACAAAAGACTTAGAAAAAGGAAAACTTAATAGAAAGTTCTGAAAATATGATTTGACTTCTAGGCATGCCACGGCATAATAAAGAGTGACAAAAAAAAGTTTAAAGGAAAAGGCCCGACAAGTCAACTTGGAATTGCTGTTAGATCATATTACCTTTTGGGATGTTGTAAATCTCGCCTTCTATGGTTCACTCTCCTGTTTACATCCCGAGACAAGTCCCCAATTATAATCTACAAAGGAAGAAAGAAGAGAAAGGGCGTGTACTCCGGCTTTGGACCCATCTTGTCTGTACGTTCGGAAGCACCTAAAAATCTCTTGTTTTCTTCTCGATCACGACAATGGCGAGAAACAGTTTTAGTCTCCTCTCTCAATCCTCAACCCCATCTTTTGCTAAGCGGAAATTTCTGATTTTGGCAGGGATTTTTGGCTAGCATGGTGATTTTATGTGTAGCCTCGACAGGCGGTTGGAGCTCGTAATGCATACGGAGACAACCTCAGCGTCCTCGATTTGTTGAATTACGGTGCCAAAGGCAATGGCCAGTCCGATGGTGCCAATGTAAGTCCCCTTAAATTCTTGCAATTCCCGTGCACGCATGAATCTCATGGAATCTTGATTTTTTCAATTTACCCTAGTCTTCTATCGCTAAGCTTTTACCTATTCATGACACGTGTAGACTCACGAATAGGTACACCAACACTAAAATCACGAAACTTTTGGGCGATCTTTGCTATGTCCATGAAATGAAATTGTCCAAAGCGAATCAAAGTGTATAAAAGCAATGATTGCTCGATTCTTATCAAAACCGATAACTCTCTCTCTCTCTTATTTTTTAGGTTTTGATATGACCTAATTAGCATTTCTAATAACTTAATGTGCTTGCATGCGATGTATCTATCTAGAGATCACCATGTTTTTCTAACAAAATAGTCTAGGAACATCCGAGCTTGCCAAAAGAAGTTGAGAGAAAAAATGGGTCCGAGCTAAATTATGATTGCAATATGAACCCAAAAATCTATTACCAAATTACTCCGAGGCTCAATATGAACATCATACGTACGATTCACTTTTTCTTTACCTAAAATTATTCGAAGGATTTACCTAATGTTTGCGTACCCTATCAATCTACGAGAGGTCTTAAGTTTGATCCCTATCATCTCATTCCCTTTGCAATACCTATCAAACCCTAAAACCACACTGAATGAGAGCTACATCATTTGCTTTAGTTTTCTTCCTTTTTTTCTTGGTTTTTGTTTATGTATATTACATTGATGACGCATTAATATTTTTTTGTGGGTCTTGAAATGCCTTTTTTTTTTATCTTATCTTATTTTAACTCTCAACTCACCCACAAATTTTTGACATGCCTCCTTATAGAGCATAGGAGTTGCTCTCCATATTAAAAACTAAATATTCCCACCCCTAGCACTCCTAAGAAAGTAGGGATTCGAACTACCAATTTTCCCCTTCTCATGTGGAAAAAGTGGCCACTAGGGCAACTCCTGGGAAATCATTCTTAGTCCATCCCCTCCATTTTCATGGCCCTTGCAAGTCCACCGCCATCAATTTTCAGGAACTTGTGGAAAATTTAATTAACTGGAAAAAAAAATAAAACGAAAAGAAGACACAAGAGACAGCCACAAAAAATCAATTGTTTTTCTTGACCATTACTTTAACTTTTTCAAGAATACGAATAATTTCTTTTCCAAAATGTTACTTTATTCAAATCATCTCAATACATTTCTCGATATCAGGGAAATTACAATAGCCTTTCAAGTTAATTTCAGTTGATTGTTTCTTAATCAATATGAGGATTTTTAATCAAAATCGGGTAGTTGGATGGGCGGAGCTGTGGACCGTTTAAGAATTGACCGAAGCGAAAGGCAAGATGAGCTGACTCGGACGAGCGAAATTGTTCTCGGGCTTGATTTGCCCACCTTGGCCAGCCCAAGCACTGTCAAACTCACGTGAAAAAAATTATTACTTCTTGAATAACGGGAGAGATTTTAGGCTCGACTTGCCCATCGATCGAGTCCCCACGATTTACAAAGGGTAAAGACTGCTCATTATAGAAATAAATAGTGCCAAAATATGTAATATGAGCTTATTGATTTGCGAGTCCCAGCAATCTTTGCTAATTGTTTTTCTTGATTTATCAAATTTTGGGGACTAAAAAGTATAATAAATAAATAAATACAAAACAGGTTTTGGGGGATATTACAGCGCCTACAGAAATAGAGGAATGGCCCTTGCAAGTCCACCGCCATCAATTTTCAGGAACTTGTGGAAAATTTAATTAACTGGAGAAAAAAATAAAACGAAAAGAAAACGCAAGAGGCGGCCATAAAACATCAATTATTATTTCTTGACCATTACTTTGACTTTTTCGAGAATACGAATAATTTCTTTTCTGAAATGTTACTTTATTCAAATCATGTTAGTACATTTCTCAATACTAGGGAAATTACAATCGCCTTTCAAGTTAATTTTAGTCAAATTGTTTTTAATCAATATGAGAATTTTTAATCAAAATGGGGTAGTTGGACGGGTGGAGCCGTGGACCATTTTAGAATCGACCGGAGCGAAGGCAAGATGGGCCAACCCGGATTTGCCCACCTTGGCCGGCCCAAGCCTGGTCAAACTTATGTGAAAAAAAATTAATACTTCTTCAATAATGGGAGAGATTTTAGGCTTGACTTACCCATCGATCGAATCACCTCGATTTACAAAGGGTAAATACTGCTCATTATAGAAATAAAGAGTGCCAAAATATGTAATACGAGCTTATTGATTCGCAAGTCCCAGCAATCTTTGCTAATTGTTTTTATTGATTTATCAAATTTTGGGGACTAAAAAGTATAAAAAAAAAAATAAATACAAAACAGGTTTTGGGGAATATTACAGGGCCTACCGAAATAGAGGAATGGCAAAATTGTGAATATCAACAATCTGACGGTGGCTGGGAGCCGTCGCGGGGTCATCGACGACGGTTGTGGTCACACCCGGTGGGGCAGGGTCAAGAAGTCCTATTTCCTTTCCCATCATAACAACGACCCTTGCCCCTTTCCCAAGCCCTAAGGTCGGACAACTCTTTTTCATTTTTTTATTTTCTGGGAAATATTTTTCTTGTTTTGCTGCCTTGACCAAAAAATAAAAAATAAAAGTAGTGGGACACCAATTGTCATTTAATAAGTCTACAATAAATGAATTGTCTCCAATGATGGGGCACATATGTAAAAGATTGCATTTACATGGCTTCCTATCAAGCCTAATTCCATATAAAAAAAAACCCTCAAACTTTAAGTTTAGTTTCAATTCTTTCATAAATTTTTTTTTGTATAAATAAAAATCTCAAATTTTAGGTCTAGTCTAATTCTGCCTCAAACTATTTTTTGTTTTCAAAAAACTCCAACTTTAGGTTCAGTCTCAAATATACTCAGAAATTTTTTTTGCCCCAGAGAAAATTCACCTATTTTTACTCTAATCCTCAATCTACCCTCATTAGTCCTATGTCCAAAAATTGTCGTTAGTCATCCCTAATTTTCATATCATAGAACGATTTCATTTTGGAAATAATTTTTCATGTCTCATTGCTCATGCGGATGTGTTATGGACGTGGAAATGCTACGTCAAATTTAAATTGGATCACGAGGGTAGATTTGAGAATAGATTGAAAGCTGGTATATTTGATTAGACAAAACAAAATTTGGGACAAATTTGAAACTAGAACTAAAGTTTTAGGTTTTTTTTTAGACAAAAAAAGTTTAAGGTATAATTGAAATCAGACCTAAAGTTTGGGATTTTTTTAAGGAATTAGGCCCTTCTTAGTATATACCAACCAACCAAAAAATAGGAAACTAAAAAATGTTGCAAGGAATTAGATGAAGACTTCCATTTCCTTGCGAGCTATTACTTAGTTCACCGGATGCATGTAAGTCCAGTGTTCTATCATCAATATGACGTGCATTACCGGATCTATCATAACCGTTGATCATGCGGATCTCAATCGGGGCATCAATCTGGGTCCAATCAAGAGTTTCTCCCTAGATGGGCCAGTCGAGATTAAAGTTCGCCCTGCGTTGGGCTCACGGGGCACCCGAAAGGTTTTCTTTGTTTTTTAACTTTTTTTTTTTTACTCCTTTGTTTTTTCATGGGTGAAATTTTGCAGGGAATGTCCTTCCTCAAAATAGAGAACCATGAACTGAGTGGCACTCACCCATTTGGACAGCCCAAAGACCCATGTAAGACTTCACAACTGCACTTCTGCGAACCTCCCTGCCCTCCAATCCACGCCCCTCAAGACAGCCCCAACACCGATGGCATCGCCATCGCTGCCTCAAGCCACTTCCAAGTCCACAACTCCACCATCAGGACTGCTAAAACTTATGCAAAAAATTTAAAAAAAAACCGATATTTAAGCTGCGTTTATTTCGTAAAAAATAAATGGTTTTATCCTAGAAATTATCACCGGTACCACTTATAAAAATAGATAAACAAAAAAGTTCATAGTTCACAAAACTATTTAAATATAAATTAATGTCAAAAATTAAAATATTTTTTATTGAATGATTGTTTCGAGTCGTACGAATGGTCATTTTTAAAATTGTTAATTTTTCCTGGAAAGAAACGCTACTCAAATTTACATGAATTTGTTGACTTTTTTACTATCCTATTGATCGAATGACAATGTGAGCAGGCGATGATTGGATTGCCCTCAAGGGTGGGTCCTCGTTCATCAACATCACTGGCATTCACTGTTCAAGGGTGGGTCCTCGTTCATCAACACCGCTGGCATTCAACGTGGACCTGCCCATGGCCATGGAATTAGGTTTGCCATTCTACTCCACATGCTAAATCCCCACAAATTGTTCCTATCTTATCCAGTTCGACCTAGAATTCTCAATCCATCGGCTGTTTGGCGTACTATCTATAAAGTCTGGATAAATCCCATGAACAAGTCATGTTGAATATATCGAAAACGGAGATTGCCAAACAATGAAAATGAAGTATAAATGGTATTTTGGGTGCGTTTGTTTCATGAAAAATATAATATTTTTGAAAAATATTTTCCAAGAAATCATTTTCTAGGAATATTGTTAGTTTTCCTTTATTTAGTGATTTGTGATTGAAAAAGTTTTCTGGTATTTAGATCTCATTTGGAAAATGATTTCAAAATGCATTAGTTTCGCCAACCCGCACTTGTGGCCTTTTGCCAAGGCCGACTACCGGCAAAGGGAGGAAGAAGGAAAATGAAAAAGAAAGAAAAGAAAAAAAAAAAAAAAAAGAAAAGAAAAGAAAAAAGAAAATAGTATCAAATTCAAGATGAGTAATTTCAGAAAGTGCTTTCACCTACTTAGATCAGGGAATTCACTTTTCTAATCTTATACATGAGTGTTTTCCTTAATTGGAAAGTGTTTTCAGTTGATTTATCATTTTCGGCGAACCAAACGGATGAAAGTCCGAAAAATACTTTCTCTCAAACAACGTATCCTTAATGTTATGATTTTAACCTTGCAAAAATGTAATTCGGTACCGCTTTTCCCAATGACATTATTGAAGTCTTTTTCTTACCGTGTTGAGTGGATCCAAAATCAATCTTCGAGATTGCGTATTCAACTCAACTGAAAATGGTGCGAGGATCAAGACATGGGAGATCGGTCAGTATACATCGATTTTCACTAATTAATAACAAAATTAAGCATAACACTTTGTGCTTTTTCACCCAAATTCATGTTTGCATTAATTTATTTTATAGTGAATTAATCATCTTCATTTTATGTCGTGTAGGGTGGATCTGGCTATGTTAGGGGGATCCATCTCGAAAATATTACCGTTTCCTATGCTCATAACCCGATAATAATCGACCAGGGCTATTGCGTCGATCAGAAGCGCCATTGCAAGGTAAAAACATATGTTTCCAGTCAATGCTTCCATGGCTTATTAGGGATCTTTTAAATTGTTGATGTGTGCTTGTACGGTTGAAATCATAAATCTACACATAGAATGCATTAAAACTGCAGAACTCATAATCCGCATAGTGTCTCATTTGAACCGCGAGTGTAGATAGCGTTATCGGTAGTGAAGGTAAGTAACTTGACATATCGAAAAGTGAGGGGGGCTTCGGGGAACAAGCCGTTGATTACGCTGCGGTGGGCTAGGGGGATGGGTTACATGACATTGTGATGGAGCACATCGACCTCGACTCTTTGGAACCTGGGAAGAGGAGCTACGCCGATTGCAAGAACGTCGTCAATGCTAGTTTCAGTTACAAATATCCTTCCATTTCTTGCCTCACTTCGTAGGGTTAATCGTTGTTGCCGATGGCACCCATGCAATAAATTGACTGAGTTAGTTTTTCTTATCCTAGCTAAAAATCAAGATTGGTTATACCGTTAGTTTAAGCATACTTATATACGTCTGGTGGTCAAGATAATTTGTACAAGTTTTGTATCTCATGGGGGGGGGCCGATAGGGTGTTAGAGTTAATGTTCGGGTTAAACTATTTTGACACTGCTTTTTACTTGAAAACGCACCCTTTTGAGTCATTTCACAAGCACATTTGTTTTGTTGACTTTTACTTTTTTTGGTAGAACTGGAACCATAAAATCAATATAAGCGCAAGTACATGAAGAAAGAGCTGTCCGCACAAGGTTGTTAGTGATGCTATTGTTGTGAAAGTGGATAGTGCTGACACCTGAATTTTCCCGACAAAGAAAATTTTGTTAATTACCAAAGACTGCAAAGACTCGGATCAACTCAGTTTGATTGGGATTTACTCGGCCCTGATAGAACTCGACCCAATCCGGCCATAGTCCGTGACGTTGTCTCCGTGGCCAAAATTTCCATCCCACATGACACGTTCCCATTGTTCAAAATCCTTTCTATTCACAATGATCGCTCGGGCGTCTATTTCTAGAGATGGTCGTAAGTGGCGCAATGGTACAAAACCCTAGAGTAGAGGACTAAGGCGTCTCTTTCATTCTCGAAGGTTGTCCTGCGTCCTCCTGAGGAGGCGGGCCAATGTAAAAACAGAAAGGGAGCTTTCTTCGATAGTGGCGTGACTTTGACGTTGTTCGAAAGTAGAAAAGGACAGCACAAGTAAAAAATGCCCACTCGTCATTCCAAAAAAATCCTGGATGGAGAAGGAGAGCACGGTTTTTCCCCAAGGCGATTCTCCCCAACATTATCCTGGTCACTTTCCATTAGCCAGCAACCGCCACCAGTCCGCGGTCACTGGCCACCGACGAGCTTCCTCGTCGAAAGAGAGCAAGAACAGTGAACATGAACTGATCCTCGCCGTCACAGGATCGCCGTTTCGTCGTCATCGTCAGTCCAGCTATCACGAGAAACGCTGTGTTTTCGGGCTGTGAAGATCCGAAGCAAGCCGTACGTGCTTTGAAGCTTCATCGCTGGCCGCGCACTCTCACCGGCGACACTTCTCGGACCCTCCTCGTGCAAGCTTGACCAGCAACCGCAACCAAGAACTCCTCCTTGACGAGGTAATGTTGAACCCCCTGCCTTTCCGTCTTCTGAGTGAAACGCCGAGACTCGGTTTCTTCAGTTCATGCTCGCGTCGGATCTGAATAAGTTGGTTGTGTTGAACTCGAACATGTCTGAGCGATTTCTTTCGAGTCTGGACGTGAGTTCGAGAGCTGAAACGGTCAATACTTTTTCCTCAATCCACGTTCATAACCCGTGCCTATAAGAATCCAGTGCAAGTTAGTTTCGTTTTTCTGTATAGCTCGAGAGCATACTGGCCCGGGTTAAGTCACCTTAATTGATTTTCAAAGGGTTTTTTTTTTGGGAGGCATGATCCGTTTTCTCTTGGGTTCTATGCTCCCGAGGTCACCAACGGCGTTTGTCGGCGAGTTGATGATGTCGTGTTCATGGCCCGAGTGTCGACCACTATGTGCATCTACGCCGGTTTGCTTACGGCGTCCTTTTTATCTGCTTGTCTTGACCATGCCGTGCATGCGTCAATGTCAAAAGCGGTCGATGATGGAGGTGGGTATTGATGGCCGTCAGTCCCGGGGTAGGTAAATCCGGTGGTGAGCGTAGGCGATGCTCGGTTTAAAGGTTCGGAGGCGTGGATCATGGACAAAACCCCGTTTCTTTTTTGTGCTCCTAAATGGTCAAGGTTTATTGTAAAACAACAGGGGTTGGAGTTCTGGGAGAAGTAGGAAGTAAGCTTGGAAGAAGATGAGAACAAAAGGAAGAGGAAAATGGGTGGTTTAGTAGGTGGGGCCTAAGTGAGATATTTTTTGACAAATTTGGACTTGTTTAATTTGGGGAGTTTAGGCCTAGTTAGGTATTGATGATTTTTGGGATTAAATTGGTTTGATATATTTGGGCTTAGTTCTAGTTGTAATTGGATTGGTGATTTTTGGGCTTGAATTGACTTGATGGATCCGGGCTAGTAGGGGCTTGGTTTATTTTTAGAGGAAATTGGGGTTTTGAATTTTTAATGGAGAGAGGCTTAATTATGTGAAGCCCATGCCTAATCCTACACGCGGGTATTAATTTTTAAAGAAAAATTTTAAAAAATTCTAAAATTAAGAAAATCAGAAAATGGTCAGGACTAGAAGCCTTGATTAGGTTGTTAAATCTTAGTAATAGATTTAGTTTAGTTTTAGTTGGGTAACATAATTTTAAGTTTAGGGGTTTTAGTAGTTACTCCTAGGGATGCACAAAAAAATCAGGAATTGCCCGGAGCCGAATTAGATAGACCCAAAACTGGTGGTTCCCGATTCAAATTTATTGAAACCAGTGAGTACCAGTCCGATTCTCAGTTCCAGGTGTGGAACCCCAACCAAACCTAACGATCGGTACATATATATAATTTTTTTAAATTTTATGTTTTCATATCAAAACCCTAGTTTCCTCTTCGTCTCTCTCCGTCTGTCGCCTCACTCATCTTGTGAACTCCGTATAGATTCCTCAAAATCATAGAGACAACTCCTACCTCAACATAGTTTCCTCAAAATCATAGAGACAACTCCTACCTCAACATAGTTTCTAAGGCTACGTCCATCGTCTCCACCTTCTTCTCTTCCATCAGAAATATTATGAAGGAGTAGCAAGGCAAATGACATTTTCTGTAACTTTTGCCGGTAACATTTGGCCTATTTCGAATTTGTAAAAGGTTGATGTTGGAAAGTGATAAGTATTGGATATTGAGAAGGTGCCTTGGATGACCCAGAGAACCAACCTTTCAAATAGACTTCTTCCAAAGCCAGCCTTGCTAGAAAGCTATAGGAATAAAAGCATACACAAACAAATCACAGCAAGGGAAGGTGAACTGCTCCGCTTTGAACATATGGATTGCATGAATTTGTTGGGGACATTTTGATCAGTTCCATGGACCCATCCGCAAACCAAACTGGATTGGCGGTTTGGTTCCCAAGTGAGTTATGGAATCAACTGCCGGTTTCCAATTCTAAATTTTCGGAACCAGTTCTTAGTAGGTGGTTTCTGATTTCGGTCCCACCTTGAAACCGATTACCTCTAATTACTTGTGGTATAGCTTAGGCTTTAGATAGATTAATCTGTTAGGTAAGAAATTGAACTTAATTTGAACTTAGCTCATGAGGTTGCCGTCCTGGGGTGTAATAACAAGGCCATGTGTATTCTATGCGTGGTGCTTCGTTGAGTCTACTATCCTACACTTCGCTTTTATTACATTGACCGTGATTGTCTACTTTTCTGTGATTGTGTAATCATGCATGGATATCATTTAGTGGCATAGATTAATAAATATGGTCAAAGATTGCCCGAATCATTTAGGTAACAAACCAATTAAGTTAGGGTATTGAAAAGACATTAGTTAGACAATTAGTGTAACCAAGTTCTTAATCCTATCTCTAATTGCTCAGGAAGTGAGGTAACCTCCATACCTCACTTCGCTCCTAGCCTGCCCTATAGGCTAGTGGCGACTCCTAATTTTGTTTTTTGGTCTAAAGTGGCGACTCATATTTAGATTGGACTTCATTGATAGATCAATTTCAATAGTAATTTCCCAATGTCGAGCGAGGTAAGGGTTTCGGAGAACTCGCGTCAATTGAGGACCAATGATCCCAAACTCGGCATTACCTCTAAACCCGTCATCTCTGTGACATGCCCGTCGAGAGGTCGCGATGGATAGTGCTAGAATTATAGGCTTTTTTTTTGTATGTGCTAGTATTTTAGACTTGATTCGCAGAATTATTAAAAAGAATCTTGTTAGATGATTGGATATTACTTGGTACATCGTTCTTAGTAGTAAGTTTTAGTGTCTCTAGCCAGCAGTACGCTATATGCAATATGAGTAATCAGACAATGATGTGGTACTTCTATTCATATATTAATAGTCACATAAGCAAAGATTGAAAGGACGATCAAAGTCTACAGACACCAGTGAAAATAATAGTCAGAATACTTAACTTATATAGAAAACGATGAAAAGGAGAAATGCACAAAATGAAATTTGACATGTACTATGATATCATATTAAAAAGAAAAAAATTTCAAATACCCTCCTCATTTTTCACTTTTTCACTCTATTACAACTTTCTCTTGTTTATTTTTTGGAGGCATAGTGTATTAGGAGTCTTAAAACTTGTTGCGAAAGTTCAATTAAGTCCGAAAACTTTCAAAAAATGCAATCAAGTCCTAAAACTTTTTAAATTAATGCAATTAAGTCCTTCTGTTTAGTCCATCCTACTTAGCTAACATAAAATGCCGACTATTATTTTCTCTTTCTTACATAGCACTAGCAGTGACGTCACTAAAACATGAAACATAAAGCTAAATGGTATCGTTTTGGTCCAAATCTTTCTTTTTAAACCCAAATTTGAGTTAAATTAGATGAAAAATAAAGCTAAATTTAAAAAGAAGAACACATAAAAAAAAAAAAAGACAGGCGAGGGCTAGCCCTCACTACTATCATGCCACTATCACTTGAAAATGCCCAACGATGCCCGATTACCCTTAACCAGGTCTCAGGCTCCTGGCCACCAGATCTTGGGTTGCTACCCCTTGCCTGTGGTTCAGAGGGTCGTTGGGCATTGTTCGGGCGTCGGGCGCGAGGAGGGCCTATAGGATCTCGCCTTGTTTTTTTTTTCTTTTTTGTGTCTTTTTTTTAAAAAATAACCTTTTATTTAAATTTTGGATTAAAAAAATAGATTTGGACCAAAACGACATCATTTTAGTCTTATATTTTATGTTTAGTGACGTTAATGCACATTCGACAGAGAAAATTAAAAAAAAAAATAATGTCGATTTTTTTTCATTAGTCAAGTTGGATAGAGTTAACAAAAACACTTGATTGCACTAATTAATAAATTTTAAAACTTAATTGCATTTTTGAAAGTTTTAAGACTCAACAGAACATTCGTGATAAATTTTAGGACTTGAAGTATATTTATACCTTTTTTAAAATACCATTCTGCATCTTAAGACAGACAAATTATTATGAAGAACCAAATTACCCTCCCTTACAAAAAAATATCAACCTAACTCTAATACTATCAACCACTAGGATAATAACAAAACCGCAATTTGTTCTTTTGGGCTTTGCTCCACCTGCATCGACCTAAGTCGAGGCCTCTTCAGCATGTCATTGAATAGCTTTCTCTCTCTATTATCTCCATCTCTTAATCAGACGAGATGGCATCTCTTCTTATCATTGAAAGTCAATTCTTGGGGATGAAAGAACCATCGTCCGAATGGAGCCAAGAACAATAACAGTTTCCCCATCCCATCAGTCCACAGCACTCGCAACTTTCAATTGCATCACAATCTCTTGACTCGCGTCGCCGCTCAACACAACAAATTAGGAAGCAACCTATGATGAACCGTTCTACATATGCACCAACAATGCCTCATCTGGTGTTTGCAGGGTCTCTCGTGTCCAAACCATGTTGTTGCTTCTGATCCTGGTGTCGCTCTTCCTCAGTTCTCAGCAAGCTTATTCTTCTGCTTCCTCTTCAAGTCTTGAGCCTGCAAATTTCTTTTTCGCTTCTTTCAACGGCTCTTGCTCCGGTGAAGAGCTCATTTGCATGGGCTCGGCGAGCACGCAAGATGGGTATTTGAAAATCACACCGGAGCCGGAGGAGCTGGGTAATTCAACCTCGAATACGACAAACAAGGTAGGGCGGGTTCTTTATTCCCGGCCAGTGGTTGCTTGGCCTGCCATGATCTCCACCATGTTCACCGTCAGGATCACCACATTGCCGAATTCCACAGTCTCTGGCGACGGGATGGCTTTTCTTTTCGCGCAGGACAAAAGCGCCTCACCACCGAACAGTTACGGCTCGTACATGGGGATTCTTGATAAGTCCACTCAAGGTACTTCTACCCAATCCTTTGTTGGATGAATACGAAATCTGTGGTAGTTTGATGTAGATTGTTGATCTAGAAACAATTTCTCTTCGACTGAATATATAGGCGGAGTTGTTCGACAACTAGCCGTGGAGATGGACACCTACATGAACGAGTTTGATCCCGACGGGAATCACGTAGGCATAGACACGACGAGCACTATTAGCCCAGTCGCTACCCAGAGCCTAAACAGCACAGGAGTGGACCTAAAAAGTGGAAGGGACATCAGAGTCAGAATTGACTATGACGGCTATAAACATAAACTCCAAATCTCAGTAGCGTATTCTGGGAAGTCGCTTATAAGTGTTCTCAATCATTCGATCAGAATGTCGGAAACGGTCCCTAATCTCGTGTATGTGGGCTTTTCGGGATCTACTGGTCCTCTTCCCGAAAGTCACCAGGTAATTAACTGGGCATTCAGCTCGTTTCCTATATCTTTGGAGGAGGAGCGGCTCAAGAGAGACAACAGGATCAAAACCATACTGGTTCTGGTTGTGCCAAGCGTGATGTTGCTATCGTTCATCGTGATATGCATCTGCCTACTCGTTAGGAAAGCACAGAGGAAGAGAAACAAGAAGAACGCCGACATGGAAAGCCAATCAAGGCTGGCTGCAAACGTTCCAAAAATGTTCACCTACAAGGAGCTAGCGAAGGCCACTCACAACTTCAGCAAGGAGAACCTGCTCGGCACCGGCGGTTTTGGAAGCGTTTACAAAGGGGTGATCTCAGATCCTCCGGTTGAAATAGCAGTGAAAAAGATCTCGGCAACCTCGAAACAAGGTCTGTTTCTTTACAAAGATCCTCTGTGAAAAAGTTCTCGATTTCACGATCTCTCAATTAATTTTAGGGCAATTTTTTCAACCTCAAATTCAACAGGTGAAAGAGAGTATCTGGCAGAGATATGCACAATTGGGAGGATGAGGCACAAGAACATAGTACAGCTCCAAGGTTGGTGCCACGAGGGGGAACAACTTCTACTAGTCTACCCATATATGGCCAACGGTAGCCTTGACCACTATATCGGCAAGCAGTCCCTCAGCTGGGAGACCCGGTACGAGATCCTGATTGGCCTGGCCTCGGCGCTACTCTACCTCCACGAAGAATGCGGGAACCCTGTGGTCCATCGGGATGTCAAGCCAAACAACGTCGTGCTGGACTCCAACTACAATGCCTACTTGGGTGACTTTGGGCTCGCGAGGCTGCTCCAGAACGACTCCTCAGTGACAACCATGCTTGCGGGCACCCCTGGGTACATGGCCCCGGAGGTGGCATACTCAGGGAAGGCCACGCCGGAGTCGGACGTGTACAGCTTTGGGATGGTGGTCCTGGAGGTGGTGTGCGGGAGGAGGTCAAATGGGATCATGGAAGAGAACAATTTGGTGGATCATGTGTGGAGTCTCTACGGAGGAGGCTCACTCTTGGAGTGTGTGGATGAGCAAATGGAAGGCCAATTTGAGGATGAGCAAGTGAAGAGGGCGCTGATAGTAGGGCTTGCTTGCCTACACCCGAACTCTGCGTCCAGGCCGACGATGCGAAAGGTGGTCCAGATCTTCCTGAACCCAGACGAGCCACTGATGGAGTTGCCCAAGTCCCGCCCCAGCGTGGTCTACGTGCCGGTCTCATTCTCGGGCGCAACCACCGTCGCCTTCTCCTCCAGGACCAGGTCCACCTTCTCTCCCTCACTCCGCAATTCGCCGCACGAGATAGAACTTGAGGAGCAACAGGGGATGCTGGGGTTGCGCTGATGGCCACGAGAATTAAAGATTGTATCGGAAAATTCCACGCGACTCACGATGTCCTAGTCATACAGGAATGAGTTTTACTATGCTACAATGTTGTGCAGGATGAATACTCTTTGAAGCTAGCTGTGTTGTATTTTACATTCCTCTGTGAATATCTACATCCTTACATGAACTAGGGAAACGCCAGTATGTACGTTGTTTGACAAAAATGAAATCGAGCTGGAGTTGGTTCAAGTCAGACGCCCTCATTGCAGGAGTTACATGGAGCATACAAAGAAGAAGACCCACTTGAACGAGCAACGATTTACATATGTTGATTCGCATGGTCTTGGAAATTCAAGGCTCAAATTAGTCTAATGAAAGAAAAAATAAAATGGGAAAATGGAAGACCCACAAAAAGCAAAACGACGTGCGTTTGCCGGGAGTCGAACCCGGGTCTATTGCTTGGAAGGCAATTATCCTAACCGTTGGACTACAAACGCTTGCTGCCCTCCGTGAACTATGTTATTTTATAAAGATTCTATTTATGTCCCCGAAATCCACCATCGCCTAAACGGCTTACGAGCCAATGGGCTGATTAGGCTCGAGCATTGTGGTCGAGATAAGAGCAGCGGCGAACAGCCAACCAAATGCGCGTGAGCATTTGGGGCCACCCACCAGTGCGGCCCAACACATCTCAAGAATGGTTGGTGCATCTTTGCCCGGTCTAGAACAAGTCGGAAAGTCAAGATTCTCGAGTCAGCCTCGGGTACTCCACATTGGATTGCCGGACGACTAGCAGCAAACACTTCTTTTGTGACAGCATAAGTAGTTCTCCGACTCTACATTCGAATTAGGCAGTGGGGCACTTATTTAGAGGACGAGCCTCAGCTTGCTCCTAACCTTGTTATGGTGCACGAGTTTTGACTCCAAAGATCAAATGAAGAACGCATCCCAAATCATATCATAAACTCTACTCATTATTGACGTTTAGGAGAAGGATTGGAATATAGTAGCCCGCCAGCCTCCAGTAATCTTGTCGGTGGTATGGCCAACTTTAGACCCATCATACAGTGACTCAATTGATGAACACGACGGTAATCTTCTACTCTCGCTCAATGTAAAAGATAACACATCCACTCTCTGAAACAATTGGGATGGTGGAAAATGAGTTGAATCATAGTGAAATCCTATACAAGGTGGTCGATCAAGCTATGGTATCAGTGATGCTGAGGAGCAATGCATGCAACTCCATGGATCAAGCTCAAGAAGCTCAAGATCACAAAGATAAAACCCTCGTTGCTTATGTTTGCACCCTCAGGAAGATGACTTTCATCTGTTTCTACACTCCGGTGAGCTGAGCATGGTTTCTACCCTACGAAGTAACTCACGAGTCATTCTCCCATCGGATATGGGATTGGCACGTTATCAGAATCGATCTCGATCATGGGTTGAAGTTCAAACCCTCTCATCCTACACTCCAAGCAATTCCTCCCATGGAAGCCGTGCGAGTCCTGCTCTCTTTCTGAGTAAATGCATAAGCGACGATGGAAGCTAAAAGCCAAAGGCTATTGTCTTTTTTAGCTGCAAAAGGAAGAGGGTCAATGAAGGCACCGTGCGATTCGTTTGCCCTCAGATCCGCCGCCTGCTCAGTCCCCCCATTGCACGGATCGCTGTCCCCACCGGTCTCCATTGCGGTGCCGTTTCTATCTCATTGTCTTCCACGTGTGCATGTTTCGTGGAAAAAAAGTTTTCTGAAACTGTTCGAGGAAGAAGGAAGGCGACAGCGAAAGAGCTCGGCTCGATTCAACTGCTTTTGTCTTTGTTTAATTTGCCCGAGCTGATGCACGAACTGGGACAGGCCGTCCTCGGGCAGCACGAGTCAACGCATTTTAGCAGCATCGCCCCTTGAAAGTTCTACTGGTGAAGGGAAGGAAATGTTCACGTCCTCTTTTGTTGGCTTCGCTTCAAGATAGATCAAAACTCATGTTGTGACCTAGTCAGCTTTTATATATCGAAAAGATATAACAAAAGACTGTCTTTTCTTCGAGGAATTGAAAGTTACCCTATCCAATCTTGCAAATTACGAGTAAACTGCTCTAATTCATGATATCAGGCATATCGATTGTATGGACTTAACCGGTTCACAGGGCTTGCAAGGTACTTTATAAATCTCCATAGAAAAAATATATATTAACGACAAGTGAAAAATTGTATTAGAGTTTGAAAAATTGACTCGTATTTGTTCGCTAAAAATAGTCCACAATTAAGGGTGATTGGTTCCTAGTTCGATATGGTTTTAAGGTAGAACTGAGAACCAGACCGAGAGAACCGATTTTCAAAATTGGAAACTGGGGGTTGGATCAATATGTCCTAGAACTGGGAATTGGAACGGACCACCACCAGTCCAGTCTGATCCAATAGAACTGGTCATTTTTTTTCTCACTACTTCATACCATATGGTTTGAAAGTAAAATTGCATTCTCCATGCCGACTATACATAATTACAAAAACAAGCATGCAATTCGAACCAATACGATAGCAAATTATGTTCCCAATACCGACTACACATATGTTTTAAAATTGAATTGTATTCCCCATGCCAATTGCATATAATTACAAAAAAAAGTATATATATTTGGTTTAGTCTGATTCAGTCCGGTTTCCTTTGGAACTGAGAACCGGAATGACCCTCATGAGAACCGAACCAAATTGGTTGGTCCGGTCCGGGCGATTCCCAATTTGAGCGATCAATTTTGCACATCCCTAACCACAATTACTATCGACTAAACAGTATTGGACAACAAATTGCATTAACAAATTTACGAAGTTACACTACAATCGTTGTACTTGATTGGTAGACGATTACAACCAACAAGGGAACATGAACTCAGCTTGTTGAATCACTACAAAGCAAGACCACAGTTTGTCGACAACATGAAAACTCAAACTACAAGAGCAAGGGTAGATGCACAAGGAAATCATGTAAATAAATTGACTGAAAGTACAGCAAATAAATCTCGTGCTGTCGGTGTCCGTGCGTGTCTCTTCCTCTCCATAAGCACGCCTTTCATAATCCGTCGGTGACCGCAATAATTGCTTCACTCGACTGCAATAATTATTTGACTGAAATAAATAACTACTTGACAACAACTTTCAATTGACACTATTAGGCTGTGTTCGTTTGGCGAGTTTTCTGGTTGGGAGATGGAAAATAAATTAATTCAAAAGAATATTTTCCTCTCAATGAGTGAAAACATGAAGAAAAAAATAAAGAAAATATTTTTTTTCTTTTGAAAAGCGAAAAATATTTTCCGCCAGCCTTCTTCTTTCCCCGCCAACCATTAGGGCCACCGCTACCGGCCGCCGGTCACCGCCGCGGCCAATCACTAGTCACTGGTCGCCAGTCGCCAGTCACCGCCGCGGCCGACCATCGATCGCCACCCGCCCACCGCTACCGTCGCCGCCCATCGAACACCATAAAATATTTTTAAAAACTTTTTCATATTTCAGTCGAATACCGAAAAATTATACCATTTTCCGAAAAGATTACTTCCTGAAAAACATTTTCCAAAAATGTCATATTTTCGCTAAACAACCGGAGCCTTAATAACTATTTCCGCTTTATTTTTTACCCTTTTTTTCATTTGATTTCAGCCAAACTTCGTGAGTCGATGTCCATGTTTCTTGACTCGACTGACATCAACTAGGCTATCGATTGATAGATGGAACTATTCCCATTTGGTCGACTTATTGGCATCTCACAATCAAAGCTAACATTTGACTTTCCACTATATTCATAACCAATATAATATTACATTTGTTGGTCAACATTACTCTTCTTTCGGAGATGCTCAATATTCTCAATTTCTCGGTTAATACTCACTGTTGGTCTTGACCTCGTTTAGTCGATAAACTTTGCTTGTATCATTACGGCCAGACTTAAGAGCTTCCTATTTGTCTCAATGGCCAATGGCATCTATTGCTTATTAACTTAACTATTTGTCATCAAAGTTGGCACTTTTACGGTGCCGATAACATTATAAAAATTTTGAAAATCATTTTCTAAAATCCCCCTCGATCTCCATCGCATTTCGTTGGCCCTAATTCTAACATTATACTCATCCTAGTCATCATTTGGACACAAGACCTCACAGCTGAAACCGGACCCAAGTTCATAGTAGTCTCGACCCTGAGTGCTTGCCCCCGGGTGCTAGATGCCTTCAGTTGGAGGTCTTGGGATCCTGAAGCCCAAACTCTGAACCCGATATCGAACTCGCCTCTTTGGTGCCCAAAATAGTAGTCTTAGGACCTCGGCAGACTAACGGTTAGACTCACCCGCTTTCACTGTCAAATAGTACTCAATGATCCAATTAGGCCGTCCTGGATGGTTAGACCGGGTACCCAATGTCTAGACCCTGGACCTTGGTGCTTGGACTCAAAACCCCTTGCCCTGTGCCAAAGTATGCGGACCGGGGAGCTCGACGGCCAACCCTAGAAAACTACACTCATCTTCTCATATGAGGTCTCATCAAATCGAGCAGCAAATACTGCACAGTGATCACTAGCCCCACTGTGATAATTCCAGCTACGCGATGAAGAGTAGTTCATCGGTCAGAAAGATGCCAAGAGCAAGCAGTCAGCGATGCGATCCAATATAATCTGGCAAAAGCATGTCCAAACATCAGTAGCGACAAGAACTTCGAAACCGCGCGGTCGTTAACTGGTGCGATACGCGTTCTCTCTTGTTTGCTGCTGCAGATTTGGAAGTCTCTATGCCGTGTCCGCTGCGAATATGCTTTTGAAAAGTCAAACTTATTCTCTCGTTGCGAACATTACGATCTTCGCCCAAAGTATAACCCAAGAATATCAGAAGAGAATAAAAGAAACCCTAAATTTGCCAAACGCTACAGCGATCGGCCAATGGTCAAACCTCGAGATAATAAATGCACGATGGTACGAAGTCTAATGATAATGTTTGGTAGGAAGGTATTATCAGATGAGCTGTTTTCTATTTTTTTATTTTTATTTTTTTCAACCGAATCGCACAGGGGAAAGACTTTCATATTTGAAAATCGAGTCACCAAATTAATATAAGGGAGAGTTAGAGTTTAATTAAAATGATTCGAAAAATATTTTTTAAAGACGATCGTTTGTATTACTTAAAATAATTAGTTAATGAAAAATATTTTCATTGCCGATGACAATTCATGTCTAAACACTTTTGTGAGCGATGACAATATTTTTTCGTTGGGAAAATTATCCAAAAAGTCCTAAACCTTATTGCACTTTAACGTTTCAGTTTTGCCAATTCAATCCAAAATATTTTGCATTTATGCTAATTCAGTCCATCCGAGCAACACTGACGTGGCAATTTTTTGACATTTTTTCGATTTTTTTATTAACTTTTATTTTTTTCTCTTTTTTTTCTTTTTCTTTTCTGCCCTTCTTCCCTCTGGCCGGTTCAGCGAGGTCAACCTCATAAGCCTCTGGCAAAGCTCGGCCTTGCTGACCACTGGAGAGCGCGAGCCTCGCCCACCCCTAGCCAAGGCGAGGCCGACCTCGCCTAGCCAGGGGCAGTCGAGGCTTGCCCTCACTAGTGGCTGGCAGGGGAGAGTTTCGCCAGAGGCCGACGAGATCGGCCTTGCCAGTCCGTGATTGGACAAAAAAGAAAAGAAAGAAAAGAGAAAAAAAATAAAATAAAAATTCGAAAAAAAATTTAAAAATTGCCATGTTAGCGTTGGCTAGTTAAAATTGGCCAGATGGACTGAATTGGAAAAAGATGAAAATGTTTAGGACTTAATTGGTAAAATTGAAAAGTTTATAACTGAATTGGCAAAAGTACAATAGGTTTAGGATTTTTTAGACAATTTTCCCATTTTTCATTCATTAATTTTTGTAAGCGACACAAGTGATCATTTTTAGAAAAATATTCTCGAAATCATTTATTTTTCACGAAAACAAGTAGAACTTTCATGTTATTCCATAAGCTCTAGACTATCATACAATGACTTTTGTTGATGGTATGGAACTTACTTGTTAAATGATTGAATAAAGAGATTTTATGATTTTTCTGCACACTCGCATCTATTGTCTTTACCCTTATTAAATTAGGCTCTCAAAATTAAATTTCTTTAATTGGGCACGCTTAAAAAGTACCACAAAACACTTGTTAACATCGTTCCATACATATGCAATAATTTAATTGCATATTTAAGTGCGCGAGGCACGTCCATGTCACGTTGCGGACAAGGCCTGCAGATGCAACGCATGCATTGGGCCATGCAGGGTCAAAGTCCCATTTGAGCGATGATGACCAAATTCCCACTCTTTATCTTCCTCGAAATGGAAAAAAAATGAAATGAAAAATTGGCCCGTTTAAGATTTTTCTTATTTTGGTCCCAACTTATGCATATATTTTTAATTTTTGTGGTGTATGGAATTTTCGTGGCTTTTACGGCATTTCCTCAGAAATACTATACATCTTTTTTGGTCAAACTTGGAAATACTATAAAGATATAAGCGATGCCAATAATTGAGTTTTGAATTTACATATTACCGGTTCTTCCCAATTTATATCTCCTCATCCGGGTTATTTTTATACCAAAACATGGTAGCTACGTCGGACAAATCGAATCCTATATGCCTATGGTTCTCAGAAAGTTTAGCGGACTCGAAATCCATCCTTGTGATGGTCTCAGGCCATCGGAAGTTCTAGCCAATCTCAATGAAGTTGAAGCAAAATGTGGTTGATAATGCATTATATTGAAAAGCATGCAAGCCCTAATTTTCGGATACATGACGGTGCCCAAACAGTCTATTGACACCTTATTTTTAGCCAAATATTCGAAAATCTGACCAAGGATTTGACTGCACCTTTTGCTCTAATCAACTGTTTTTTCTATTTATCTGGGCGGTTGGTTGGCGACCCTCGATTTCAAGATTTCGATATTATTGATCATGCAAGCTACTCATCAATCGTTAGCCACAACCTGCTTATTTTGATTGGTTTGGATTTCTAATCTCTAATGATGTGTGCTTCTTTTATCTCTTTTTTTATGCATATTGGAACGTGATCATCAGATGCACTCGATGCTCCTCTCATATGTAACATCACCCCACCGCTCAAGCAAGCAACTTGTGATTGCACGAGAGAGATGTCTTCGAGTGTCGAGAAAATCATGCAGAAAAGAGGATCACAAATTTGGGGAAAACCGGAAATCGTCCATACAGGTAACTCACAGCAAAATAAAAAAAAAGATTAATATCCTGAAAAAACTCCAAATCAATATATACATGATAAATTTATTCCAAACTAATTATCCGGGTATACATGTGACAAATTTACTATCTGTCAAATTGAATTAATATCATGAAAAATCACAAACTTGTAAACCTCTGACAAACGGAGAGGTAAAAACTCCAAATCAGATATACCCGTTAGCTACCACATGTCATCAAACTCGGTAATTTTACGGTAACATTTAACGGAAACTAACGAAGGGTAAATTTACTGCAGGCGTACTGATCTGGAGTTTTTGGTGATAAATCAATTTGAAATTTTTCGTGATATCGATTCAATAATAAAAAAAGAGAAACCAAAATTAAATTCACCGGAGGTGCGCATCCTCTGTGTTCATACTTCGTTGAAGCCCAGCACAGAACCTTAAAAAATCCTCTGTTTCCCCTCTCTGTCTCTCTCCGTGACATCGTCTTCTTCACCAAACCCCCTTCCCCCGCGCCCGCAAATCCTCCCCTCCTCCATATCCAGCGCGCATCCCCTGCTCATCCTGCGCGAACCCTTTTCGCCGGACGCCCCCAAACGCCCGCATTCTCCTCCTCCCCGCCGCCGCCGCCGCCGCCGCCGGAGATGGGGAAGGGAGGGTCGCTGAGCGAGGGGCTGGTGCGGAAGATCGTGCTGTCCTACACCTACGTCGCCGTCTGGATCTTCCTCTCCTTCACCGTCATCGTGTACAACAAGTACATCCTCGACCGGAAGCTCTACGGCTGGCCCTTCCCCATCTCCCTCACCCTCCTCCACATGTCCTTCTGCTCCGCCCTCGCCTTCCTCCTCGTCAATGTCCTCAAGGTGGTGGAGCCCGTCGCCATGTCCCGCGAGCTCTACCTCTCCTCCGTCGTCCCCATCGGCGCCCTCTACGCCCTCTCCCTCTGGCTCTCCAACTCCGCCTACATCTACCTCTCCGTCTCCTTCATCCAGATGCTCAAGGCCCTCATGCCCGTCGCCGTCTACTCCATCGGGGTCCTGCTGAAGAGGGAGGCCTTCAAGTCCCAGACCATGATGAACATGGTGTCGATCTCGCTCGGCGTCGGCGTCGCCGCGTACGGCGAGGCCAAGTTCGACGCCTGGGGCGTGGCCCTCCAGCTCGGCGCCGTCGCCTTCGAGGCCACGCGGCTGGTCCTGATCCAGATCCTGCTGACCTCCAAGGGGATCCAGCTGAACCCCATCACGTCGCTGTACTACGTCGCCCCGTGCTGCCTCGTCTTCCTGCTCGTGCCGTGGGTCTTCGTGGAGTACCCGGTGCTCGCGGAGGCCTCCAGCTTCCGGCCCGACCTCGTGGTCTTCGGGACCAACTCGCTCTGCGCGTTCGCGCTCAACCTGGCCGTGTTCCTGCTCGTCGGGAAGACCTCGGCGCTGACGATGAACGTGGCGGGCGTGGTGAAGGACTGGTTGCTGATCGCCTTCTCGTGGTCGGTGATCAAGGACACGGTGACGCCGGTGAACCTGTTCGGGTACGGGCTCGCGTTCCTCGGGGTCGGGTACTACAACCACTCGAAGCTGCAGGGGCTCAAGGCGAAGGAGGCGCAGAAGAAGGCGGCGGCACAGGCGGGCGAGGGGGAGGCCCTGAGGTTGCTGGAGCAGAGTGAAGGAGATGGGTCGATGGGAGAGAAGAGGGACAATCAAGCCTGAGATTGATTCCACGAATACAAACGCGAAATTGGGCAAATGGAGGAGGACTTTTGGGCAATGCAGTTGAATATTGAGTGCATGCAAGAATCAATTTGGGGGGGTGATTGCTCTCTCAACGTGCTCTTTGGGTGAATCTTGTCGATCAGGCAGAGAGTATGCAAATGCATTCTTGCAGTTTCTTGCTCTGCTTCTTCACATGCTGTTCATGAGGTTTCTTTCTTTTACTTTCAATTACTAGTTAGTGCACTTGAAAGCCTTATTTACTAGAGGTGAAGAATCTCCTGTTGCTAGTCGATTTCCTCTATTGTTGCAAATTTTGGTCCTTTTTTGTGATCCTAAAACCTCCTCCTCACTTATGGAGATTTGTTCCTGATTTTGTCCTTGATCTTTTGTGCCATGTCCTGTGAAGGCCTTCTTTTGTTGACTGCTTTGTAGACACTAAAAGCAGGCTGTCACATTGAATAAAAATGGTGCCTTGGCTCTTTAATCTTGATTTAGGCACTAACAAAACACTGGGTCTGCTCAGCAATTTGTCTGACTTGGTGGCCTGTGAATTTCTGGAATTTGAAGAGGGGTTTATCTTCCAATTGCTTTACAAGCCATGAGATCCTTTCTTTCTTTTGACTGAAATGTGTGCATTGTGAAATTGGAAGTCCCAAAGGGCTTATCATAGAGGAGTTGAGGAGCGACAGGTGACAATGGTCGAAGCCAATGAAAATGCTCAGCACCGTTCCTCCATCACCCTCAGTAAAATGCAAGGTTGAAGTTGCAGCAGTAGCTGCAATGGACCCAGCAAACGACAATGGCAGCTGGAGGGTTTTTGTTACCTTCCCTAGCGAGGCTGTACCGCTGCGATGCTCTTTGTTGCTCGCAGGGGTTCACATTTGCTATGATTGCATGGGCAAGTGAAGTTCACCTGTCTTCTCTGGGTAGAACCTGTGCGCTGTTTCAGAGACAGCCTCTTAAATTGTGTCAGTGAGGTTAAAGAATTACTCTCTAAGTGAGTTTCGCGAAAGAGTGGCCTCTTTGCCACCTAACATCGGAACCGTATGTGCAAACGAAGACGCGTTCCCGAGTACAATTACGAAGATGATGTAGACATTGTCGTCACTGACCGATCGTGTTGAATAATTTGTCTTAATCTGTGATTTATCATGGCACTGTTCAAATACATGAAAAGCAAGTGCAGAGTTTTGACCGTTTTGTCTCGATCTGTGTAATAAAACATTGTCTTAGCTCGGTGAAACTCCCAGGAAGTTCGTGCAGCGTGTGCGGTCAAAAAGGTTAAAAGGTATCTCCCCATGTTCATACACCTTAAGAAGATGCTTCTTCCGTCAAATGCTTCTCCTGTTTTGAGTTATGATCTTAGATGTGGAGCAATCCACGAGAACAGCATCCCCCCTCTTTGTTCTTGGCCAAACCTTGCAAAGTCGTGCATTCTGTCCTCTTCATTCTTGGCCCGACCTTGCGGAATTGCAGAGAGCTAAAGAAAATTACCCTGATAAGAAGCATGATGTGGATCCCCACGGCACAACTGATTTCAAGCGAGCTCTTAGCATCAGACCCCGTAGCTCTGTCCTTGGCTCTCAGTCTGGGAGGCAAAGCTTAATTAAGTTGTCTCGACAACGGTTCATGTGATGATCCAATTAATTCTTCTCGACTAGAGCAAGGACAAACCATAATTTATATTCCCTTTCCCACTTAGTGTATCGGCAACCCATCCCTACCTTAATTCTAAAAAGCTCAGCGTATGCTGTTTGATTTTGAAGATGAAGTTTCAGTTCTGGGGGCATCTCAATTTCCATGACTAATTTTGCAGATCCTGCTTACACGACCCTGGCTCAATCAGGCTATCTTTATGGTGTATTACCTTGTTATTCCAATCTGGCGCCCCCAATGTAAAACACATTGCTCCTCCCAGATGGCACTCGGTGTAGGGTTGTCACAATAATCGTAAGAGCAACAGTGCGCTCAAGATGAAAAACCAGGCTGCCAATTCCTGTTTCTCAGTTCACAAATCTCACAAGGATCCTCAAGAGAAGAAATGTGGTGGCGGCCACTGCAAGATTCTCCAGGTTTATCCAACGCTCAGTAGTTAGTATACAAAAAAAGCAAATAGCACCTTGTCGAAACTCTGGTTCCTGCCGAAAATGAATGTTTCATGAGGGTCTCTGGTGAGAAAGAAAGCCAGCTCCATCCCATCTTATGCTCCAATCCGTGTTGTTCTGCATTCAAACAAACGGATCACCTCAATTTTGGATCGGTCAAACGAGCACTCACAATAATACTGGTTGAAGTACCATTGACACTATGATCCCCACTTGAGGTTTCTGGCTAAGAACTTCCGAGCGAAGAACATTTGCGCCTTGCATAGGACATTCTCTCTCTACAAGTGAAACTTTTGAGTGGAGATAAAACATTGGATCCCAAGCAATGAAACATGATGTTTCACTTCGTATGAGTCCCACAATGCAGGGCCATATCACCAGAAGTCTCCACATGAGCACAGGCCATCCTTGAAATGGTGAAATCGATTCCTGTCCCTCACAACTATTTCTCGATCATAAATTTTGGAGATGAATTTGGTAGCAGAGTGACAATCCTCACAAACTCGCAAATTCTTCACTATGCGGATTGAAGTTCCAGGTGGTGTCCTGAGAAGAGCAAATGCAATTGCCAACTTTTCGCTGTGCCTATTCACAGCATCTTCCTTATCCTCTTCGTTAATATCAAGGAGCACCTCCGACGTAGATGGAAGATATCCAGCCTTCTTTATCTCCCTCCCCATCTCATCCAACATCTCATAGATTTCCTTATACTGATCATGCGACTTGTCGCCAGCCACAAATTCATAAATCTCATTCTCTAGTTCGATCAAGGTACTTCCAGGAATCTTTCTCATTCCCTTGGTGTCCATCACCTCTCTGATCTTGGTTTTCTTTTCCCAATGCGACATTTTAGCATATATATTCGAGAGCAAAACATAATTTGACTCGTGCATGGGCTCTTTTCCAATTAACCTTTTGGTAATGTCCTCCCCAAGCTTGAGCTCACCACGTGCACGGCAAGCATTAATCAGGGTTCGCCAAATAACTGGGTTTGGTTCAAGGGGCATTTCCTCAACAAACTCTATGGCCTTCCGGATGAGACCAGCCCGACAGAGCAGATCTACCAAGCAACCATAGTGCTCTATCTTAGGTTCAATACCAAATCTCTTTGTCATCAAGTTGAAATAGTCTCTGCCCTTCTCAACCAAGCCAGAGTGACTACAAGCCGAAAGCAAGCCAATGAAGGCAACATCGTCCGGTACCACCCCAGCTGCTATCATCTCATCAAAAAGAGAAACAGCCTCCACACCACGGCCATGCACTGCAAGACCACCAACGACGGAAGTCCATGAAACAATTGTTTTGTTGCTCATGCTTCGAAACAACCTTAATGCACTATCGACGTCGCCGCACTTGGCAAACATGTCAACAAGAGCATTGCACAGCTCCACGGTCTTTCGAACATTTTCTCTTGCAACATAGGACTCAACCCACCTCCCCAGCTCAAGGGCACCTAAATCCGCACAAGCCGACAACACCAAAAGCATAGTAATCTCATCAGGCTTGACCCCGGCAATCTGCATCTTCCTAAATAAGGCGACAGCATCCCCCGATTCGCCAAAACGTACATACCCACCGATCATGGCACTCCACGAAACAGAGTCCAGCTTCGTCATTCCATCGAACACCTTCCTTGCAAACTCGATCCCCCCTCCACAACAGCTGTACATGTGAACCATCGTGTTCTGCACATGAACATCCTCATCAAACCCGAACTTGACCACCGAGCCGTGAACCGACTGGCCCAAACTCAAGTCCCCAATGCCGGCACAGGCCTTAAGGACAAAAGGGTACGTGAACTTGTTCGGCGAAATGCCGGACCTAAGCATGAGATCGTAAAAAGCCAAGGCCTTTCGGCGTTGGCTCTGGGCACAAGCTCGGATGACGGTGTTGTAGAGGAAGGCGTCGTAGAGGCGGGCGTCGGCGTCGGGCGCGAAGACGAAGGAGCACGCGAAGTCGACGGCGCCAAGCTCAGCGGACGCGGAAGCGAACTTGGTGAGGACGAGCGGGTTATTGCCGAGGCCCGATTTGATGATGTGGGTGTGGGCCTGGGCGAGCTTCGGGACGGCGTCGCAGAGCCGGAGGCAAGCTAGGCAGCTCTGCTCCGCCGCTCGCTTGTTCGCGACGGGGCCGCCGCCGCCGATGCGGCCGCGACGGCGGGGAGACGGAGCGGCGAGGGATGCGGAGAGGGTGGTGAATCTGCGCGCGAGCTTGCCGGCTTTGGTGGCGAGTGAGGACTGCATCGGAAGAGTCTGGTCGGAGGCGGGATCATTCCTCCGGAGCTTCGCCGTTCATCGGAGGTCGGCCCTCGCGGGAACGACGTTCCGCGCTTTTGAACTGAAGCATTGGGGATGCTTTAGAATATGCACACCAAGCCATTCACGGACGTTCGGGTTAATAACTTAATACCATGAAAAATCTTATATTTGAAATAAATTTATCACAAATTAATTCATAAATTAGTACAATTACTATAAATTTATCCTCCATTAGTTTTCTTTAAATTTTTTTTGTCAAATTTCTGAGTTGGATGATATAGTGTATCAGTTTGGGGTTTTTACACTTCGTTTGTCATAAGTGTATAGTTTGTGATTTTTCATAGTATTAATCTGATTTAACGGAAACTAACGGATGATAAATTTGTCATAAATTTTTCGGCAGTCAAAAAATTAGTTTGTGATAAATTTGTTATGGATGTATTGATCTTGAATTTTTCAGGATCATGTCACATGTGTGAAATTTTTCATAGTATTAATCATAATATATAATTCCTAATTAATTTATTAATTGCTCCATTCTAGTCTAACAACGATAAAATTATAGTGCGAAGAAAAAAACGAATTGTGCAATTTTTATATATTCAATAATTAAGATTCCGTAAGGTATTCATTCGATTTACTAGAAATAATAAGATATAGCAATATCAATTACAACCTCATCAAATCAATCAATGATATGCACAATCCAAAAATATGTATTTGTATGAAAAATCAAGGGATATATTGAGAATCTTGTGAATATATCTCCGACACATCTCCTCAATTAAGTTTGAGAATCTTTCTTTCGTTATTATTCCTGCTTCATCATGCGCTTTTATTCTTGCCGTTAAGCTTCAAACAATCCGCACTCCGCACGCTTATCTCGCGAGTTAGCCCCACTAGAAAAAATCTGAAGAAAAAGTTATAAAAAACAAAAACTAGGCAAATTTAGAGTTAACAAATAAATTCGAAATCATATTATACAAATTAAATGAAAGAAGATGTATATGATGATTCTTCATAATTCTCATAAATTGGGGACATATTCTAAAGATTTATCATGTTTTCCTAAGACACGTCCCTTTCCCTCCCCTATAAATGTATATGATGATTTATCCCTCGTCGTTTCCAAAAAAAAAAAATTATCCGAGTTTTATTGGTGAGAAAAAAAAGAATAATTTGAAGACAAAAAAACCTAGGAAAATATCCGAAATTCCGATAAATACCTTGTTTTCCTCCGTTCTTTTTTTTTGGTTAAAATTTTTGGTCGGAAACTCGTTTCCTCGTAAACTCCGAAAGAGGTGCAGTCCGATTTGGTATCAGATTCCTCTCACCTCAGCAAACAGCGAAGCAGCCTCAGAACGAATATAAAAAGAGCAACTTTGCAAGACCCATTCGGACTGCACCACAGCTCGAGGTCGAGGTGGAGGGAGAGGGAGAGGGAGAGAGAGAGGACTCTTCC
Organism: Syzygium grande; assembly: GCA_024733475.1. NCBI lineage: Eukaryota > Viridiplantae > Streptophyta > Magnoliopsida > Myrtales > Myrtaceae > Syzygium > Syzygium grande. The sequence goes on along the minus strand of JAMXDD010000008.1, from coordinate 27,607,531 downwards.
GGGTCCTCCTATCTCTCTCTCGCAGAGCATTCCTTGATCCTCACCGCCTCCTCCTCTCCCCGCAGCTCCCGACCGCAGTCAGCATCTCTTCGCGCCGCTCGTATGCTCTGCTCCGACCCTTTCATCTGTTATCTATTTCAGTTTCGTTGTTCGTCTCTTGGGGGGCGGGTGAGGGCTCCCAGTTTTTCTTTTTTGGGGGATACCCGTCTCGTCAAAATCCAGTCTTTGCCGCTTAAGCTCTTGAATTTTTGGCTACCTTTGCGTGAACCTTTGTCAAGAAGCTTGCTTCTGATATACCCTGTTTTCCGCGTTCGCAGGAGAGTTCTCAACTGTCTGAAATTAAGAGGGTTTGTTTATTTTTTCGAGAAGAGTTCGATTGATGATCAAGGGTTCGATCATGGGTAGGAAGAATTTGCAGCTTTTTAGTGATAGGCAGGATGGGTTCTTCTCTATTAATAACTTGGGCTATCAGTGGAGTTCTGTCGATCCTGATGTGTGTCCTGTAGGCGGTTTATTTGCCAGTGTAGGCCAAACGGGGATGAATTTCGGTTTATCGCTGAATTCACTTAATACCCTTGATAACGGGGGTGTAAATAGCATAAAACTGGCCTGCCCCGATTTGATTATTAGGTACGTGTCGTCTCCGGAGGGTATTCGGATTGTCGGGGTCCCGGAGGAGGAAGAAACTGTGAAGAATAAAACGAGTGGGCTTAAATTGCAAATAAAGGTGAAAAACCCTTCGTTGAGGAGGTTAATAAGTGGGGCAGTGGCGGGGGCTGTTTCGCGGACTACGGTGGCACCATTGGAGACGATAAGGACACATCTGATGGTAGGAAACAGTGGGCATTCTACTACTGAGGTGTTCCAGAATATTATGAAGACTGATGGGTGGAAGGGATTGTTTAGGGGTAATTTGGTTAATGTTATTCGGGTTGCCCCCAGCAAGGCCATAGAGGTAATGTTGCTTTATTTACCTTTTGAAAGTTGTATTGGTTTCTTGTGACTTTTTTTGTGTCTAATCGGTTGAAATTATGCATGCTGTCCTGCTTTGTTCATTAGTGCCCTCGATATTGGCTTTTTAGGAGATCTTCTTTGCACGAATTTTCTGATGTCCGTTTATTTGTTTATCATCCAGTTAGTTCATTGCTCTCTTTTCTGGCCATGGTAGATACATGTACCATATATGGCTCTATTGCTTCATGTGGTTGTTTATTTCTGGTAGAGGTCAAGCATTGTTCTGCTCTGCTATCATTGATATTCCTGCAATGCCACTCAGCAATCTCTGTCTCTTTGTAGTCTCTCGATTTGATAGCACTGTTTCTTAAATGGAATATTGATGCCTTTGTAGAGCTGAGAATTGTCCATCTGTGTTTAACCAGGCCAACAGGACATAGTAAACCATAAGACATACTTTGCTTAGGATTTTCTTTCAACTTAAGCTAGATGAATCTAATGTATAGTTGATTGCATGTTTGAGAAAAGTTTTATGACTTAATTGGTCTATTGAAAAACATTTTTTTTTCCAAACTTTGTGCTCATCATGGTTGAGTACATGTCCAATATCACAATTAATCTCTAACTTTGTGCTTCATAGGATAATCTGTCAACCTTTCTTTTGCATTATAAGCATTGCGTTCCATGTGAGACAAGTTGAAATGTTTGTCTTTAATGGGAATGCATAAAATTTCTTCATGCTTACATGAATAGTGAGGAGGGATGGTCTTAGTGTCCTTTACACTGAAAATACTTAGGTCACAGTGAAGGCTTGTAACCTTATTGATCTGGTTACAGTTCTTGAACTAACTTGTTCATGGCACTGTAAATGTATCACCTTTTTCTTAAGAATTAATTAGAAAGTTTATTCTGCATAGTTAGATTGGTTTTCGGTTTTCACATTTATCATGCAAATGTAACTGGAGTAATCATGCTATCTTTTTTCCTTATCAAATGAAAGAGATGATATTCTTCATTTCATTGGCAATTAATCTTCCACTTTAGGGATGATGCATTGTATTTTTAGTATCAGCCGGTATTGATTAGTTTCTTGAAAGCCAAGGATGATAATGTTTCCTCTTTCCAAAACAATCTATTTGGCCAGCTTGCACAATTGATGGCGCTATTATGTTGATTAGAGATTAGAGTGGAACCAATGCTTTTCTTTTTGTTTTTCTGTTTTCACTCATTTAGAGTGTAACCAATGTTTCCTGTCAGCTATAGTTGATCCATTGTTAAATATAACACCAAGTCCTATTTGACGGCAGAATATTTCTATGATAGACCTGAGCAATAGTAACTGTTGCTTTATGATTTATTAGATAACCTCCTAGGTTGGTTTTTTTGTCAAATGTTCAAATGCTACCAAATGCCTTCATGTCTCTCAAACTTGTGTTAGTCATGTGTATATAGAATGGTTGAGAAGCTGCTTGCTATTTAAATGTATCATTTGGTGGATAATCTTGTTATGACTCCATCCCTTATCCCATTACGTTCCTAAGTGGGGAAATAAGGGGAAAAATGACCAAGAAGAGGGGGAAAAACAACTTCGAGAGTTGCTAACAACGATTCACTGAGCACCCTATGTTTAAGTTGACTAGGTTTCTTCATTTCGCTATGCAATTGAACATTTCAAACGCAGTGCTAGAGCACTTCCTCGCTAGGCATATTGTTGAGCATTGTAAGGGGGCAAAGACTAATGTCTATCATTTTGTGTTGACAATTACTTATTGGTTCAATAAGCACATAATCTTCGACCGGGGAGGCAAGTCTTGAAACAAATTAATCTTCTTGCTTCCCTATCAGCCTATCATTAGTGCAGAGCTTTTTTAAATTGGCTAGCCTCTCATTTAATAGACCTAGGTTTCCTTTTCTCTTCATGCATTAAGGCATATTGTGTCAGGGAATTCCTTTTGTACCCATAGGGATGTTCTTTGGTTACATGTACTTAGAAGGTTTCTATTCTTCCGGTGCAGCTATTTGCATATGATACGGTCAACAAGCAGCTGTCACCCAAACCCGGGAGCAGCCAAAACTTCCAATTCCTGCATCATTAGTTGCTGGGGCCTGTGCTGGTATCAGTTCGACGTTATGCACATACCCTCTCGAGCTACTCAAAACTCGTCTGACGATACAGGTACTGGCCAAAAGCTTGCTTGGTATTTGAATTGCGCCTACTTGCATAAATTTATTTGTTCCTGCTAAAACTGCAGAGAGGGGTTTATGATGGTCTCTTTGATGCCTTCCTGAAAATAGTAAGAGAGGAGGGTCCAGCAGAGCTCTACAGAGGCCTCGGGCCTAGCGTCATTGGGGTCATCCCTTACGCTGCCACCAACTATTTTGCCTATGACTCATTGAGAAAAGTGTATAGGAAGGTTTTCAAGCAAGAGAAGATTGGAAACATTGAGACTCTCTTGATTGGATCTGCAGCGGGGGCTATTTCGAGCAGTGCGACTTTCCCACTGGAGGTGGTGCGTAAACACATGCAGGTCGGGGCGTTGAGTGGGAGAAAGGTGTATAGGGATGTGATCCATGCTTTCATGAGCATACTTGAGCAGGAAGGAATCGGTGGCTTATATAGAGGGTTGGGCCCGAGCTGCATGAAGTTGGTGCCAGCTGCTGGGATATCATTCATGTGCTACGAAGCATGTAAGAGGATATTGGTGGAGGATGATGAGGATGCTTAGAAATAGATTTAGCAAGGAGCATGGAGTTTAGGTTTCCGGTTTTTTTGGCCAAGAGGAGCTGGTTTTGGGCCATCTCTTAATTTGTTAACCGCAGGCATATATTTTTTGCATGTCATCTTTCTTGGTTTGCATCTTTTTCGAATAGGGAGGTCGCAATTGACGTGATTGTCACGATTTTTCAAGGTGAGTCATGATTTTTCAATATCTTTTCATTGTGGCGGCCATGGCGCGTTGGATTTACATCGTGAGGCTGTTCTCAGTATAGGAGGAGAATTGACTTGATGTCATAAAAATGGTATAATGCATTATCCTTGAAAACATAGGGACGTTTTTGATATGTTTTACGAGCGGAAAATACCACAAAAAATTCAAAACTATGCCACTTGTGATAAATTTATTCAGAATTTTTTTTCGTTACACGAAAACCTCAAATTATGTTACTTGTGATAAATGACACCAAAAATTTAATTTATGCCACTTGTGAATTTATTCCGCAATTTTTTTTGTTTTTCTTTTTTTTTCTTTTTTTCTTCTTTCTTCCCTTCGATGGCGGAAAGCCATGGTGGCCCTTGTTGGATCCTAATAAATTCATCACGCGACACGACATTTTTGTGTCATTTCTCAAAATAGAATTTTAATTACATCGTTGTATATTAAATATATATTTATATATATATATGATAAATTATTATTTTTAAATTTGATTCAAAAAAAAGTAAATAAATAAAAATAAAAAGCCTAGAGTGAACTTACCCTAAAAAATTATACACATAAGTTTTCAAAAAAAAATAATTATATATAAATTAATATATTAGTTAAGAAACTAAAAGTAAATAATTAAATTTGAAAAAGGAAAGTACAAGATAAAAAATTTAAAAAAGCAGCCAGCCCACTTTCCTTTTCTTTCCCTAAATTTTAATTAAGATTTTTTGGAGACTGTTAGATCATTTTTGGATTCGAATCATGGCCATTGAATCGCGATTATTACGATTTAACTTTTCCCCCCTCTCTCTCTCGTCGGTTCCCCCATCCGCCTGACACCCCACTCCCTGCTGACCAGTCCCTCTTTCTCTCTCTCTTCTTTTCTTTTCTTTTTCTTCCATTTTCTTTCTTCCTTCTCCCTCCTCCTCCCCTGACGCCACAGCTTCTGGCTTCTGGCTTCTTCTTCTTCCTTCGCCCGACCGTCGCCCGCAACTCGCCAGCCCACGCCCGTCTATCCCGCCGCCCGCCCGTCGCCGCCTTGAGCCCAGCTCGCAGGCTCGCAGCCACCGCATCGCCCTCACCCTACCAGCTCGCTCGACCGCCTGGCCGCGTTGCGCCCACGCCCCACCGTCGCACCCCAATAGCGCTCGCCCCTAATAGCCTCGCCGCCACTCGACTGCGCCGCCGTCCCGCCGAGTTTCGTTGTCCGCGTCGCTAAGCCGCCGCCTCCCTCCGCTCTTAAGCCCAGCGTGTCCGGATCCGTCCGCGACGCTCGCCGCGCCGTTGTCACGGCGTGTCCCGGCGTGTCCGGCTCCTACACGGGTTGCCCTCCGTGCTTCCTAGGTTGGATCTGGCAAGAACGACCCTTGCCGGCGTCGGGCGAGGGTTGCCCTCGCCATCTTCCGTCCCCAATACCAGCGGTCATCACCCAAGGGCTGCTCACTGGATGGGATGAGAAAAAAAAAGAAAAAGGACGAAAATGTCCATGGGTTAAAGTATTGTGAGGTAAATATGTTACAAATGGTATAGTTTGGAATTTTTAGTGTCACAAAAAAATTCGAGGTAAATTTATTACAAGTGATAATTTTGATAATTTTTTGGTGATTTGAAAAGTAATATAGTCTTACCTTTACCAAAAAAAAAAAAGTTAAGGATAAATTTGTTACAAATAACATAATTTGGAGGTTTTGGTGATATTTTCCCTTTTATGAGTGAAGCATATGTCATTCATATTTTCGGGGCGGGGTGGGTGGGTCTAGACATGGCTATGGTTTAGGAACTGCCGATTCCGGTTCGTAGCCATGTATGAACCAGAACCAGTGGTTCCGAGTCGGTTCCGATTCCAGTTTGAGGGGAGGAGGAGAAAAGGGGCAGGAGGCGCAGGGTAGTGAGGGGGGAGGAGGAGGGGGCGTCGGCGGCTGTGGCCATGGGCAGGGGCGACGGCGGCGAGGGTCAAATCTAGAAAGACGGGGGCGAGCGGAGAAGAAAAGGGGAGAACCGGAGGAGGCACAAGGGAGAGGGGGGAAGGAGGGATTTGGAGGAGGAGGATTGGAACAGGTGGGCATGGGTGCGGGTGGGAACGCTCCCCAGCTTGGAAGGAGAGGCGCTGGTGGTTCATGGCCTGGGTGTAGAGCTCGGAGAGGGAGTTGGCGGCGCTACAGAAGGAGGAGTAGAGGCTCCGGTCCACCTCGTCGAGGCGGGACTCGACGGACTTCCTCTTCTTCGCCATGGGCGGATCACTAGAGGGGGGAAAAGGGGGGAAGGTTGGGTTTTCCTCTCTGATCGAATTCGAACCGCGAAGAGAGAGAGAGAGAGCAGATGAGAGAGAAGATGGCGGAGGGGGGAAGCTTGCAGGGAAAAAGGCAAAAAAGTTTGGAGGGGATCAGATGCTGCAGCAGTTTTTTTTTTTTTGGAACTGGGCCTGGAACCGCCGGTTCTAGGCCGATTCCAAAATTATTGGAACCAGAACCGGGCCCGTGGGCCATGGGCCGGTTCTGGTTCCGAACTGCGGGCCCGGTCAACGGGCTGATCCCGGGTTTGACCCGGGCCGGTACCGGGCCAAAACCGGCCCGTGGCCATGTCTAGGTGGGTCTGTGGATCACAGTGCGGGTGCCAGCCCCGTGGAGGGGATGAACTGCCCTGTGCACGTAGGGGCGGCGCAGGGTGGCGCTCATCGTTGCAGCGCAAAGTGGTGCCTGCTGCACCATGCCAACGAAAGGCCAAATTTTTATTTTCGGCCGCTGGAGGCATTGAAAGAATGACTGAGAATGTACTGATGCATGTACTACCGAAACAACTCGTAGCAAAGAGCCCTTGTTTTTTAGCTTATCAAAATTTAAACAGGCTTTCAGAAGCCTGAACTTCTCTGAGGGCTCGCAAGCGACGATAAACGCGAGAGCCATGCAATTATCACGATGAAAAACTCGTTTCCAATGTCTTGGAGAAAACAGCGAACAGACCATATTTTTCCCAGTTGAAATACAGACATCATAAGGTATTTAATTGAGCAAATCTCCTTGAAGGGCTATACAGAACTCCATGACTAGCGATTATTAAGATTTCAAGTCTTGAAACCCCCATTGCAGTACAAGCTGGAACGACAGATAACAAAAAGCACGGCTCCCCCTCCAAAATATATAACACGAATAACTTCACTTCATTGCATGAACCTGACTGCTGGCACGGTATCTATTATTTACATCACAAGAAGCGCGAAGTAGTCGGCTCTCACCAGCACCATAAACAAAGGTTACTCCTGACTAGCAATTGATGCCGCATTGACCTTTTGCAGCAGCTTTCGTGGAGTCAGAGGTGAAGGGATCGATGCGCACCCAAAGCAGAGAGAAGATGGAAGCAAGCAGTAGCGACCACACGATCACAATGGTGGGGGTACGATTCTGCTGTCCCACCAGCCCCTTCAAGAATGGATACAGATGAGCAATAACCCATATTGCAAAGAAAAGCTTTCCGAAGAGGGGACCCCATGACTGATAGCCACTGTTAATGGCATATGAGACTCCAGCTACAATGCCCACCAAGTTTACTATGAGAACAGTGGTCGGGGGAATGAGAAGTGACGTCCATTTGAACACATAGAGCTCGGCGAAGTCCCCATCATCATCTGACGCCTTTGAAGTAACAGTGAAGTTGGTATCGATGCCTGCGATAACTTTCAAGAGCCCTTGAAACACGGCAAAAAGATGAGCTGACGTACCCCCGATGACCCAAAACTGTTCATTCCTCCACCAGTCATCGATGCTCACTCCACTCCACCTGAGCTCAAGGATTCCAGTAGCAAAAATGGAGACGAAGAGGAGAATGAACCACATACTAGCAAAGTTGCTAATCTGCATAAACAAATTAGCAGATACATGTTACAGTGGCAGAAAAATCAAACGAAATCGACGTTGGTGTTTTTAATGGCATGTACACCCATACTATTGCCCAAAGTCCTTGCCACATAAAGGGCTTCTTTGTTTAGTAAAAAAGCAATGTCTTCAACTGGTCATCAAACCGGTTTCCAGTTCATCCGGTTTAACCGGGCCGAGTCAACGTGATAACATCATTACTACAAAAGAAATAAAAACAAAAATCTGGAAGATTTAGAAAAAAAAAATCCAGAAAAACATCCTGAATACTTAGCAACATGCTGAACTTAATGTCTAAATGATAAAACACTTCAAAAACACAAAATCATGTTCAAGGATAAGAAATTATAATGTCACATCTTACATGTGCACAGAAAAAAACTTCAATGGGGCTTTCTTTGAGTAGCAAAATGCCTAATTAGACAAATTCTAAATAAAGTCCAACAAAGGCCTCATGGAAGAGGGGGGAGCATTCATTTTTTGTATTTTCTCATGATAGAGACAACATGACCCTCGTTTTTTCTTTGCACGGAGAAGAGGGTTTATTTCAGGGTATGAAAATGTGACTTTTACTTTTTTCTTTTTGGTGGACAATGGGCTGAAGATTTAGTTGGGATTTTAACCCACTGGGACCCAAAAAATCAAGCTTTTTACTAAAATCCCAGTCCAACCGTCCAAATCCGGGTAATCCAGTTCTTCTGGGTTTGACTGGGTGTTGACGCAAACAAGTCTGGGGGTTCAACTGGACCGGACTAAGGACTGGTTCCTGGGTTCAACTGGCCGGTCTGGATTGGATTTTAAAAACATCAGCAAAAAGTTATGAAAAAAAGTACGTGACTCTGTGTTAACATTTGTATATAGTAAAAGTTTTAGGTGTTGTATGCTAGAAAATGTCAAAGTAAGTCTGCCGCAAGTTTTAGATCAAGCAAAAAAAAAGTAAAAAAGTCCATCCAGACACATCCTAAAACAGAAGGAGAAAAAGCTGAAACAATTGTACTTGCAATTGACGGGAGCCGCTTACCTCAGGGATGATAAATTTTCCGGTGAGAAGGCAAAATGCTGGAAGAATGCAATAAGCAATCAGAGGGATTGAAGTGAGGGGATAGACAATGGTATTTATATATGCCAATCTCTCCAACCACTTCAGTCTTCCATTGTAACCATACCATATAGGACAATGCCTGCTTAGTAAAATCTCAATGGACCCCAATGCCCATCGAAGAACTTGGTTCAGACGATCTGAAAGATTAATGGGAGCAGAACCCTTGAATGCTGGGCGGGAAGGCATGCAGTAAATGGAGATCCAACCTCGTGCATGCATCTTAAACCCTGTTAAGATATCTTCTGTGACAGAACCATATATCCATCCAATCTGCCAGCAAATAAAATGTAAGTGCCCACAAGAAAGACATTGAGAATGGGGTTAGGATAATATAGATGCCATAGTGATTTGCTATGTAACCAACCTCTTTGCCCCACTCAGTCTTGTCCTCATAGCCACAGCTGATAACATGAATTGCTTCCTTCAAAAGAGTTGCTGGATTAGTAGTTGGTGGAAGCCCTCCCTGTTCCATGAAAGTTGCTGCAATGAAGACTGGCGATTGTCCAAAGCGTTTCTCTAAGCTTTTCTGGGACATAAGCAATGATCTCTCATCATCATAACCTGCAGGACAAAAGCAAGGCATTTAGCCGAAATCAACATGGAAACTGTGTTAATTCACCTTCCCATCATTAAGCTACGAAGGCAACTATTCTGGAAACCCACAAGGGGGATACGAAGTGAGCTAGACCAAAAAAGTGTACACCTTATTGATGAGTTGCATAGACAGAAAACTAGAAAGCAAACCACATCTCAGGCCTGGCACAGATGGGTAGGTAGTGAATACCTAGGGGCATGAGATAACTATAGAGAATTTGGTACATAGTCATAATAAGAATCAGAATACCACAAACTTAGGATGCCTTACTGAAAGAAAAAATTACCTGGATGAAAGTATACTAACCTTGTCTCGTAACCAAACCTATCAGACTTTTCTTCCTGTTACTTGAAATGAAACAAACTGGGGAACTCTGTCTAAAAACTAAGAAGCACTGAATTTACTAGGGCTCCTACCTTCCATCCCCTCCTCAATATCCTCCATGTTGAATATTGGGATGTTGGATTCAGTTCTTTTGACAGCTCTCTTCTTGTCGATGTATTTCTTGTCACCACCCTTTCCTTTCTTTCTGGGACCACAACAGCTTTTAACAATAATATTTGGTTCCAAATCTGCCTCAGTCAATACTGGGTCATACCCATATAGGGCCTGCCTGTTGAAACAGCATCCAGTTCCCACATAGACGGGCCCTTGGATTCCATCAAGTCCTTTCAAGTTAATCTATATAAAATGGAAAGTTAGAAAGAGCATTTATAGTCGAGAATAACAGAACCTGAGACAACCTACTTTCAAAATGAAGTTAACCTACATCAAAGAAGACAATATTCCGGTTAGCATATCGATCATGCAAGTCAATGCCATCAAAACGCTGTGGAAATTGGACATAGCACGTCTTCTTTCCGAGAACAGGATCCATCATAAAACACATTGCCTCTTTAAGAGCTTTGCTGTTGTTGAAGTAGTGATCACAATCAACATTCAAAAGATATGCTCCATTGGTAAGGACAGCTGAAACACGAATCTGTTCAACAAAAATAATTATGAGTTGCAATGCTACAAATGCATAAAAGATAAAGAAACTCCGCGACTCTTTCGATTGCTTATATCACACGAGAAGAGTGATACCATCTATAGCTGCAAATATTTGCAGAATGACACTCCTCACACCAATAGAGCATCATAATAAAGAGAGATGGGCTTATTTTAGACTTTTTTGTTTCCTATAATTCTTTTGGGAGTTTGGGAGCATGGCGACACAAATAATAAGGACTAAAAGGGAATAATGGATGTCGTAAACAAGTAAAACTGAAGTTCATAACATTCAGAATAAGCTAGATGATGAAGCCCAAGTAATATATGTGACTTTTGCAACTTTAAAAGCCATTCACATGATCTTTTCCTTTCCCGGCTATATTAGAAAGCTGTGTAAGTACTTGAAGAAAAATATACCAAGGCATTCATTGCCCCAGCCTTTTTGTGATGCTGAAAACCAGGCCGCTTTTCTCGAGAAACATAGACAAGTCTTGGTAACTCATTTCCATCTGTATCAAGCCCACCACTGTGACCCAAGAAAACCTGCATCACCAGTGAAAGGTTTAGAGAAGTCTCAGGGACTCCAAGGTTGTGTTCGGATGTCCGGATCCCAATTAGGATAGGATAGGATAAAGTATCCAATTTTTTTTTAGTAAACTGAGTCAAAGTGAGAAAGTATAAAACGAACCAATTTAAGCAATTCACTTAAAAAAGGGGCAAAAATGAACCTCTAGAATTAATTTATCAATTCTCTATCAACTGTGTCCCTCTAACGCACACTACTTTCTCCTCTTCCTCTTCTATCGCACATGTAGGTGTGTGCTCGCTTGAACAAGAATTGTTCTCTCTCTCTCTCTCTCTCTCTCTCTCCCTCCTCTGGACCAACATATTTGTGTGCCGTCGTACCAGAGAAATACTAAAGAGTTACGACTAATTTCAAAACTTGCTGGACGATCCCTCACACCTTCATGGATGGAGCTATCCTGCTTGAATTTCAAAACATGTATCTAAGTGTACCTGAATCATTCCTGGATGATCCCTGGGGTTATTTCCAGGCCATGGAGTGCCATCCTGCATTGTCCACCCTTCTTCTGGCACCTTCTGTGCTTTAAAAACTAAAGCATTGATCCGTACCTTAAACTCTTCATATTCTCTCTGCAGATTATATGCAGGAAAATGACAAACTTTAGGTTTGTCACTGTAGGTAAGAGCCAAACAGGAAGTTTCTTCACAAAATTTTGAAGTATAACAACAAAACAAGAGTAATTGCATATTAATTTTAAAAATATGGAAGCATAAACCCCGATAGTTAAGAAAAATTTCCCTCAAGAATTTTATAAAACCATATGAGCATTGATTGATTTTTCAACTGTTTAGTACTTCGTTAGTAGTCTTTACAATCCACTGACACATGTCTTATCATATGGACATCTAATTCAAGTTTTTCTGTTCTATTTTACTTCTTTACAAAGGTCCTATGCATATTTCACTTAAGGGGTTAAAGTACTTAAGTAAACACATCACGAGAAAGTATTAAGTACTCAATCCAGTATTTGTAATCTAGTTTTTCATAGGGCTCGGTTTTGGTGGGCTGGTTGGTGGCAGGCTCAAAACACCAGAGCCACAGTGGTGCTCCACCTTTCTGAACGCAATAATTGTTACCAGAAATTTCTTTTCTACATTTAGAAACAGACATCTAGTTGTCCCTAATGAACTCATAATGACTAAAAACATAGGCAATGCTAGTATACATGACATTATTAAATTTAATTCCCAGAGGGAATTTCAGAGTATTTACCCACGATCTTCAACTGTACAAAGCATGCTGATGTGATGTAAAAGCAGTGGTTAGATAAACAAATTGACATAAAGACAACCAACAAATGGTGTACTGCCACAAAACTTACCTTCATAGCCCTGCGTTCCTTTACAAATGATGGCTGTATCTTGTCCTTCAAGTAATCTATTTTTTGGGCAAAGTAAAATTCAGGGGCCCTAGGTTCGATATTGTGCTTCTTGCAGAAGGGCACCCACTTCTTTGCAAATTCCGCAGTATCTGAAAGTGCTTCAAAAGTCAACATTGCAGATCCGTCATCAGAGACATAGCATGAAACTTTATCGACAGGGTAATCCACTGCAAGTATGGACAAGACAGTGTTTGCAGTTACAAGAGGTGGCTCTTTGAGTGGATCCACCGTACTAACAAAGACATCAACAGGAGCCAATTGAGAAGGTTCCCCCTCACGGTCATATCTGTAATTGAAAATTGTGATTAAGATGATGAAAATACTTGCAAATATTCTCCTCATTATATAATACAGCGAAGATAAAATTGAGCTCACCTCAACGCTAGCCTGTCAAGGTAAGTCTCACGGTTGATGGGAAACCATTTTGGGAACTGATCCAAAAGCCAAGATAAGGCAAACCAAATTTCACAGATAACTGATGTTAGCCACAGTGGATAAGCATCTTTCACAGGGTGGGTAGCACGATATTGCAAGAAGAAGCCCAAAATAATCAGACGGAGAATAATGACAACACGATAGGGGGTGAGATGTGATGATGGTATAGGCACCACGCGGCTCAAAGGTAGACGAGCATCATCGGCCCTGAAGAAATAAAATGAAAGTCAACTTTGCTTCATGATGAATGAAAGCTATGATCAGCAGTCAATAACACGCCCAAAAGTAGAACAGTTATTCCATGGCAATATACAAACACAGTTTCGTTATCTATTTGTGGTTATGAATGCAAGAAGTGAATGCATACAAACTGTATATTGATAAATGAACCAAGCATATTCTTGCCAAAACCTTATATGTACTGCAAGAAATGTCTTACATCTGAAGTTCTTCTCCATTAGAACCAGTTCCTTCTATCTCTCCTTTTCCTTCAGGGTATCTACTGGTCATGTGGGGAATGTTCTTTTCCTGCTTGAGTTTCCAACTTTCAACCCTTTCTTTCCAATCAACATTTCCAAGGCCATAAGAGTTCAAGTCCCTTGAGGGGTCCACAATTCGCACAGGAACTATAACAGTAGAAAGCATTGTAAACCAATATAATCTATGAATATGCAATGGCAATAAATTAAAATTACTATTTACCAGGCTGTCTAGGATCAACGGAATGAACTGAATGCCTATCAGAAGGGCCCAAAGGTCCAGATGTTGTCCGAACAGATTGATTGTCAGGTGTAGCACAGGGGATTTCACCAGATACCTGAAATATTTTTTTTTTTCAGCACAAAGAAATTTTTCAGCTTAGCTGCTTTAAATAATCTTCAATAACATATATCATATTCTGGGACAATGTCTTGGTTGCCACTTAACTAAAGATAAGTCACTAGGTTTTATGACTCACACAAAGCTTGAGAAACTTTTCTTAATTCTGAAAGATAGAATTGTAAGACAGACATAACTTGATTCTCTAAAGAAGATAGGATTCTTTTCACACTTGATCTAAAGCAATGTCAAAGCATCTATCACCAAATATAAGTAGCCAAATGAATGTTGTTAATGTTCCTTTCGCTTGTCACTATAAAAACAAATGCTGTTTCCTTTGAATTGCTTATGCCTATCACCACAGCTTTGCAACAGAGTAAGCATACAAACATAGCTCTAGAGCAGATGGCAATAGCCTGGTTTCTTCTCCATGATGGAGAGGAGTAACAACTCAATGGGGTATAGACATGGCGGACAAAAAGGACAGATTTGCTCTGCAGGTCTAGCATTAAGGATTTGGGAGCTGTCTCAAGTATCTCCTTTTAATCCCTTGTGCGAAATCCTTTAGTACATTAATCAATGATTCAAGAAATAAGCTAGAGTCTCATTTCTTTAATCATTTCTGGTCAACCAAACAATATAAGTTCAAGAAGGAAGCTTGAGGTGGTCTAATTGCTTACTGGCTGCCCAGTAGTGAGAAGGGGAATTGGATGTTGGGATCCATGTCTAGAAGAAGACGAGAGATCAGGATCTTCTCCCTGCCATTGGCGCCTCATGGCATTTCCTTGGGTGTAGTTGAACTCGTTCTCTAAATCATCAACATCATCTTCTTCATCATCTCCTTCCACTCGAGGACTCCCTGAAAGATTTTGCCTGGTTAACTCAATCCGCATTAAGATGGATGGATGGGGAACAGGATAGGTGCATTTACAAAAAAATTAAAAGAGCTAACCTTTGTGCCTTTTGTAGCGAGTCTTACACTTAGGACAACACTGATTACCGTCTTTCCTCTCATACTCGTAACAGGGACGGCATACTGGGAATGCACACTCATTACAAGCGACAAAGACATCACCATTGGCCGAAAGTCCAACAGAATCACCACAAATCTGACATATCTGGCCATCCAAGTGCTTCAGGGGCTTGGGCTGCATAATGCACAACCATCAACAATTCAGCCTCCACAAAAGGAAGACGGCAACCAATCCTCATGTCTGTGATAATATAAAATGCATTGCTTTGACCGAGAAATAGAAAGTCTCAATCTAGACTTCCATATCCTAAACACACTTGTCAATGGCCGCATCATTTACGAAATAAACCGTAAAGACCACAAAGAAAATCTCAACGGAGCCCAGCACAACAATTGACTCGAGTCTCTCTGCTGTCAGAAAGGTTTGACCATACACAACAACCCATCAACGCTCTCAAAAGTAACAGGCCAAACGGGACGAGCGATCACCAGAAAGAGAAGGACCAAAGGCTAATCCAAGAAAACGTCAGGTCATCGACCAGGGAAAAAGGATCACCGACGATCAAACGCGAGGAACAGAGAATGCAGATTCTCATCCAGCACAGTAATCACAAGAAACACTCGGATCTTTTCGATAACGCTCGTAAAGGGAGCGACCGATCGCCCCCGAGAGCAGGCTCCACCGCCTAAGAGCCCTCCAACAATCCACGGACCCTCGGAACCACTAGAGACCGCTAACTTCAAGTTTCCAAAGCGGGCGAGCCTCGGGCGCAGACAAAAGGACGCCCCCCACGCGCCAGAAAACGCAAGCGACGGAGCGAGCAGCGACCGGAGAGAGAGGGGCACGAACCGCGGCGCCGTCGGAGTCGCGGCGTATCCGGACCAGCTCGTTCCTCCGGTAAGATCCGGCCACCATTCCCGCGCTCGCTTCCATGTCCCCCCTCTCCCCCCTCTGCTCGCTCCCACCCGCGGCTCGCCCCCGGGATCTCGACGTAAAAGAGGGAGATCAGCGGCGAGCGAGGCGACGGCGCGGCGCAATGCGGGCGCAGCAGCGAGAAGCGTCGAGAGAGAGAGAGAGAGAGAGAGAACGCTTGTTGAGGAAGGAGGAGGAGAGGCTTGCTCCTTCTTCGTCACTCCATCGTCTCTGTCTTTCTCGCTCTTAGCATCGTCGGTCGGTGTTACAGTTCCTGCTGCTACTACTACTCATCAGTGCTTCTTGTCTTTTCGACATCTTTTACGTTTTTGTTTCGTTTCCGCTTTTTCTAATTTTTTTTTCTTTTAGAGAAAATTCAGGGGTCGGTAATTTCTCTTTTGACCGCCGGGGGGTCGGTAGCCGGTCGTTGGCGCTTGGTGATGCTCTCTCCGTATTTCTTTTTGGGATAAGCATTAAGACGGGCAATTGAATCATAAAACTTTAAAAAAATACGATTAAATCTTAAAATTTATTTCAAAGATGTAATTGAATCCTGAAAATTTTAAAAAGTATAATTAAATAAAAAACTTCTCAAATTGATCTAATTAAGTCTTTTCGTTGACTTCATTTTTTGAAAATTTTAAGATTTGATTGTACTTTTTTTGAAATTTTTAGGACTCGATTGCTTTTCGTGATAAGTTTTAATATTTGATTGTATTTTTTGAAAGTTTAAAAATTCAATTATACTTTCGTAACAAGTTTTAGAACTTTCAATGTATTTATTCCTTTCTTTTTTGGTCAGTCCTATCTAGCTCTAGGTCTAATGAGAAATTTACTCGATTGCATGAAGTAGTTGAGGGTATATCCAAACAATCAAAGAGTTGCAAACTGGCCAATGAAAGAAAACTCTCTCTCGATTTTCTTCTATGATAATTTGATGCACAATTAATTTTTTTTCTTTCGAATATTCTTCTCATTGAATGTTTACGAGACACATAGATCTTCACTTGCAGGATATACCAAGAAAAAGCATAAGTATGGTGATGTAAAATATATACTTTGAATGATGCTGTACTAATCTAAACTTAAAAGTGTTGATTTTTACGGGGGTATGGTGTAGCAAAACCTAATAACTCTTCGTACCTTTTTCGAAAGTTCGATTTGATTCGTTAGGAGCAATGCTCATCTCTGAATTCTTCTATTAAGACATGAAACAACCGTTCAATTCTTGATAGATCAAAAAGAAATTGGTCGCGCCATAACTCCAAGATAGTATCAACGTTAAGGGCTCGATGTTCCATGAGATTCCACCGTTTTACTAACATCTGTATAGAGAAGAGTGTTATAACTCAAAAGATAGTCCATTGAATTGCAAGTCTTTTGAAAAATGCTCTTAGGTTATAATCTCACGGTTGGCTATGCATGTATTTTTTTTTTTTTTTGTTTCATTCATCTCTTTTAAGTATATGTGTGCATGATACTCATGGAGATCGAACCCCGAATCTAATACTTTCCGACCCACTTTGTAATCCATTTACCTGCAAGGCCTGTTGGCTATGCAATCCAACTCCGGATCTAATCTCATGGTCGGGCTATGCATGCCTTTTGGCGGCGATGCATGTTTAGTCGCCGGAAAGTTGCGTGTTAATTAAGAACGATTTTGACTTTAGTCGAGGAATAAAACATTAACAAATCGATTGGATAAGAAATCATCCGGCAAAAAAAAAAAAAAAAGACTCCGAACTTATTAAAGGTGCCAATAAAATGGTAGAGCTCAGGAGTGATGTCATGTGAGTGCTTGAGCTTTTTCGATTTTTCAATTTGTGCAAAGTCGAATACTCAGACCTTTTGGATTTCAGTGGAGTTGTTAGTCCTTCCGTAAGATGGTAGGAAAGAATGCTAACGTGGCAGCCAAATAGCCGTTAAAGTGTGTACGTGGCAGCCACATGTCGCCGACACAATGCCTTCGTGGCTTTTACAAATTTAAGAAACCAAGAAAAATAATGTTTGAGGCTTCCGAATGAAAAAGATTGAAAATAAAATAAAGAGAGAACCATATTCAGCTTGCCCTAGGTGCTCATGGTGTTGCTAGCCATTGGCGACGGTGGCTAGACCCTCGATGGCGTCGAGACACTCGCTCTCATTGCTTGTAAACACCACAAGCAATAGAGAGAAATGGAGTGCGACCCATGCAGTAGAGACGGATAGAGTGCGAGCGCTGAAAAGAGAGGCTGTGCCTGGCAAGAATGTGGCCCTAGTTAGTATCTTTACTGGCCGGTAAGGGTCGCGGGCCCTCGGCAAACGCTCGCGAGGGTTGCTGCCCTTACCAGTTACCACTGTGTGTCGAGGGGGTCGTCGAGGGCAACAAGGGTCTGGCCACCTCGCCAATGACCGGTAGTTCAGCGACCACCCTCTATTTTGTTCAACCAGGCAAAAGATGGTTTCCCCTTTATCTCAATTTTCAATTCTCTTCTTTTGGAATCCTTAACTCAATTCTTTTAATTCTTTACATTCATAAAGTCGAGTAGGCGTCACATTGGCGACATGTGGGTGCCACGATACCACTTGACAGCTATTTAACCGTCACATCAACATTTTCGTCCGAGCCCCCAACGCAAGGATCAATAATGCACAAATTTGAAAAACTTCAAGGACTGAATTGCAAAATAAGAAGAAGAGAAACAACATTCAAGGACGACCGTGCACGCCCAAAAAGTTGAAGGTCCCATGCCTTTATCTCTAAAACTTATTGCAATCAAAGTTGAGATGTCGGTAGGTACTGCCGGTAGCCTCTACTTGTTCATATAATTGCTGTCGGTGGGCTCAACTTTCCGGTTAGCATATCGATCATACAAGTCAATGCCAACAAAACGCTGCGGAAATTGGGCACAGCATGTCTTCTTTCCTAGAACAGGATCCATCGTAAAACACATCGCTTCCTAAGAGCGTTAAGTGCTGTTGAAGTAGTGATCACAATCAACATTCCAAAGATGTGCTCCATTGGTAAGGACAGCTGAAGCACGAATCTGTTCGACAAAGATAATTATGAGTTGCAATGCAACAAATGCATAAAAGATAAAGAAACTCCGCGACTCTTTCAGTTGGTTATATCACATGAGAAGAGTGATACCATCTACAGCTGCACATATTTGCAGAATGACACTCCTCACACCAACAGAGCATCATAATAAAGAGAGATCGACTTATTTTAGACTTTTCGTTTCCTATCATTCTTCTGGGAGTTTGGGAGCACGGCGACACAAATAATCGAAACTAAAAGGGAATAATGGATGTAGTAAACAAGTAAAAATGAAGTTCATAGCATTCAGAAAAGTCTCAGGGACTCTTGCAACTTTAAAAGCCATGCACATGATCTTTTCTTTTCCAGGCTATATTAGAAAGCTGTGTAAGAACTCGAAGAAAAAAAATACCAAGGCACTCAATGCGCCAGCCTTTTGTGATGCTGACAACCAGGCCGCTTTTCTCCAGAAATGTAGATGAGTCTTGGTAACTGATTTCCATCTGTATCAAGCCTACCACTATGACCCAAGAAAACCTTCATCACCAATGAAAGGTTTAGAGAAGTCTCCAGGACTCTAAGGGGAGAAGCCTGGATATAATCAGGAAGGATTTGAATGAATATCACTATACTTTTGCACATACATCTTGCGGCCGGACCTGAGTCGCAATTAGGAAAATTTATGATGATGTTGAGAAGGATATGGCCTCAAATGTGAGATTGCGGAGTAGAGGTTGCCCTTCTCAACCCCGAAGATTATTTCTTGGCGTCAAAGGTGTTTATCTTTATTCCGCGATACCGCTTGACTGTAGGATAATCTTTTGACTGTGCTAGAGTTAAGAGGACCTAACCTCAGTACATGAGACTGCGACTAGTTTGATCATCCTCTTGGCCCCACTTGCTAAGCCTCCTAGTTTAGATAGCAAACCTCATGAGACATGTGCATGTCAATGTGATTGCCATTTTTCGTCAATTAAGTAAGTTCTTTGCAATCTTTACTATGCAATTTGCTTACTCCATTATATTTTTAACTTCCTGTCGATCCATGACAAAGTAGTTGATCATTGTGTCATTTGAAAAACACTTCAAACCAATAGTTTCGATGTTTGTAATTTCAATACTTTATGAATGAGAAATTTTTTCATAATTGATAAAACCGTGATTCAACCATTGTCATATCGGTCATATTAAGTCATTGTGCTTATTGCTTCGTGTTGTTACCTAAATTAGTGACATCATTGCATCACAAATGGATTTTAATGACATAAACAAGCAAATTGCAAGCCTCCAAAATCAAGTGGACAAGTTGTGTGCTACTATAACTTGACGCTTATCTTGTCAAGCAAATCACCACAATGACATGGATGCTCATCTTCGGTGATGATTATCCATGTCATCATACCGCCCAAACCCCGATTCCACTTTTAGGATCCGGAAATTGGATCGACACTCTCGGGAACCGGATCAAACCGGCTGGTCCGGTCCCGTTCGGGCAGTTCCTTGTTTGGGCAGTTCATTTTGCACACCTCTACTTGATATCTCCTTTGCCATCTCTTAAGGCACCTCTCTGTCCCCTTGCGTCGCAGGATGGGATCATTTTTGCACTAGATGAGCCATTGCAGTATCTACTCACTTGCAGATATGAGTTCGTCATTGGTGATTACTTCGGTGTTAATATATCCGATTTCTTAGTTGCTGGTAATTAACGAATTTTTTAATTGAAACAAAGTTTTTTTTTTTTTTTTTTTTCGTAGTTTTTGGTTTGGTTATCGAATGGGACCTTTGTTGTTGCTCGTCAAATGTTCAATGTTGAGACTGAATTTTAAGTTTGACTAGTTGATTCTGAGATGTGTTGACCTTAAGGCGAGTACTGGAATTTGACAATTTATAGGCTCAAGATGTCTGATCCTTATTGTTGATGATTGATGAACTTGTACTCAAATCTTGTTGCGTGGAGCAGTGTCGTTATGTATGGTCATAGTTGTTGATGAATTCTATTTCTAGTTTCAAGTTTTAAAATAGAACAGAGCAAAACACTGCTCATTAAAAAATCAATATAGCCTCGGTGGCTTGTTGGTCCTCGACCTTTCCACCTTGTTCGTCCAGATGCCATTGTGCCTTGGATCAACTTGGTTCTAATTCCACTTTATGTGCAAGCGCAAGCTATTCTAAAGTTTTCTTATCCGTACGATCTTAGGAAAGACTTTCCAAAGTCAGCCTTACTCACAATAGCACATGGAATTTTCGGAGAGAAACTCTTAACTTGTGTTTACGTCACTTTATAATCCAAATGAGGGGAAAAGGAGCCATATATATACAAGAACCCCCATAATTGCAACTGTAGATCTACAGTCTGATCAAACGGTGATGAAAAGTGGATATTTCCTACATTGTCCTCAACATTACTCTAGAATACCATGCATACATGTTCCTTATTACCCTGGGAACCTTCTAAAGGCTCCTAAAAATCTCGAGATACAAGAAAATTTTAGAACGCTGGGCCAATTTATGGGTTATCTAGACCTACTTCCTCTGTCTGTTGGGCTTGAAAACCTTTGGACCATAACACTAGGATCCTCTTTGCCATCGTCAGCGGTAGAACTCCTCATACCCAAATCTCAAACACCATGGACGATAGCTCTGTTTCACCATTCATTCAGAAACTTCCCAAAGTCCCTAAAACACACGTGCTGCATGCCAAGTCGCAAAAATCCCCCAAAGCGTTGCACATAGGATACGATCTATAGATTGAATCTCAGTAAAAGCCGACTCATCAATGTCTACCATAATTACACTGGCATGCAAGTAAATCAGACTGTGACTCGGGCCCTATAACTTGCAAGTTCTAAACAAAACTTGCCACTCCAACTACGAGGGCCACGTCCCTTGCCACAGACCTGCAAGAAGGTGCCTTCACTCAATTCTGTGACGAGTGCAAATGACATGGCAAGACATGGATATCCATGTATCAAAGTGGCATTGACATAGCTTTCACATCAATATTTCCGTCCATATATTTGATGGAAGGACTAATTTAAACAAAAGAATTTATAGTTCGAGGATTCAGTTAGACAGAAAAAATGAATTCATGAATTACATTGAACAAATTGAAAAACAAAATAGTTTAAACCTTAAACCATTAATTACCGAAAAAACTTGTCATAATGTTCGTTTTTATAATATTTATTGATACAAAATAAGCACAGGGGAGATAATTGATGGAGTTAGCAATATCACCCGGGGGGAGGGGGCGTTTAAATAGGTGATTTCAAAAACACTTGACAAATTAAAACGGAAGTAAAAATGTTAAAGTTGAAAGATATTAGATTTAGACGGAATCTGAGTCTGAATAGTTGTAGTGCTATGATGATAGTCACTAGAACTCAAAGGTCAGAGTCTAAACAAAGATCAAATTCAGTTCACAAGTGTGCATAAGTCTATCAAAGATAATTGATGCGAGTTTACAGATAGAAGAAGTTGCACACAAAATTTATATAGGTTCGGCTTATAACAAGTTTACGTCCACTTTCCTACGTTGACAACTTATTAGTTGGATTTCACTAGATAATCAATGAGAAATTACAGTCAAATTGTGCGGCTTGGATCCAAGCGCTTCTACTTAAAGCTGGTGCTGTTTATACCCAAGTCGATAGACCCCACTATTTCATACCTATGCACAAACTATAACGTTGTATAAACCTCTCAAATGATTACAATTATAAGCTCACGGAAGACAAGTATGTATTATTGAAGTACTCTCAGACTTTGGAATTTTTTTTTTATTTTGGACCTTTCTTTTCTCCTCAACACTTTGGTCTCCTTTTATATTTCTCCACTTTCAAAACTAAATGTTGGATAGCCTTCAGAGGATCACTCTCTAATCAACCTGTGATGAGGTTACATAAAAAAGATTGAGTAGCCATTGAGTGATAAAATCTGAATTCCCATTGATTTGGTTGCCCATACAAGCGAATCTCCAGTTTCCATAAGGAGAGTTCTTCAATTAAGGAAAGCAACTTGTCTATGAAGTGATTGTCAAACAATCAAAGATGTTTTGCGTGAATGATTTAGTTGCAAAACAATCTTTAAGATTCAATATCAATCAACATATTCTATGCAAAAAATCTGAGTTAAATCACTAGCCATTGCGATGTACATTCGTTGTATTCTTAGTCTAAATAGACTTCTTGATTAGATGATACTCCTCGAGTCTGAATACTCCTTAAGTCTAAACAGACTTTGCATAGAGTTGAAGATGCCAACTATCTTGACAATATCCACGTGCAAAATTTGCTGATATTGTCATATTACTCTAATGATATTCATAACATATTTGATTTCCACGAAGTAAATAATCAGAACTTCAGACGCAATATTCAGAATTAATAGTAGATAGAGTTTGAATAAACTTCTATTTTTTGCTTGCTGTTCACCTATCCATGATACTTCCGAGCTTTACCAAACTCCCCATTCTAGGCTTGTTCACCTTTGATAGAGAACTCATATCCTTTATACGTTCTTTTTAGAATATCATCTACATAACGACTTGTGTATCTATCACTTGGTTACTCAGCGATTAAACAAATTAGTAGCCTTTGATTATTTTATCATATTCAAAACATCATAAGGGATATTCCCCAACACGAATCCCTGTCATAAGCCTTAAATTAGTGATATGGGTATATGTAACCATAGAAAAAGTCATAGAACAAACATTATGAAGAAGAATTTTGCTTTTGCTGTTGCGTCATTGAGAATAACTAGAATACTTCATAGTTGCAGTGTAATTGTGACCAAAGTATAATCCCTTTTTCTGCATCAAAAACTTCTCTAACATTCTAGATAAAGTTGGATCAAGAGGAGATCTTTTCGGCTTAATGGCAAAGAAACCAAATGATTCTGTTCTGTTTTTTTTTTTTTTGTTCTCCTTTTTTCTTTGTAATTGATAGTAATGGTCAGACCTTTTGTGTGCGTAATATCATAATACTTCATGAAAGGTTAAAGAATATCAGATCTTTCTTTTGTCCCCCCAAAGCTACTGTTTTCGTGGTTTGCATGGTTTCTCACTATATAGCCTAGGAAGCAAGCCGGACTTCTCCGATGACAGCAAGAAGGAAGAACGCATTCTCGATCTTGAATCTCAGGTAAGCCTTCCTTGTTTTTCTCTCAACATCTTTCAATTCGGTGCTTTTTGTGCATACATAGAGCATTGTGATTAGTGACCATATGCTGCACTTAGTTTCAATTCAAACAGTAGAAAAACTATGTATGCATTTGACGTTACTGATTGCCCGTAGAGCAGTCGAGAAATAGAAGGTTAGATTATTTTTGCGGCCACGTGATTTTAACTGCAAATTGACTTTGTTGCATGGCGGTGAGAGCTCTAGGAAGCTGACGGTCTTTCATTATTCGTTTCCCAAGCTTTGCAGATTCTTCAGATATTTTCTCAACTAGCTGAGGCACAAGGCCTCCTGAAACTGAACGACTTTTCCGATTTGCCCCAAGTTGAATGGCAGAAACACAGCGCAGCGCCACAGGTAAAATCTTTCGGAGCAGGGGTTTCTTTATGACAATCAAAATCAGATCACGGTCTTCTGTCAATGTAGATCTTTGTGCCATTTCTAGAACAGGTTGAATGCATTGCGAGGCAAGCGTGTTTTCTGTTCTTCTAGAAAAAAAAACAATCATTTTCGGCCTGTTCATTTCGTGGAAAACAACTTTTAGGAAAATATTTTCCGAATTTTCCGAGTTCGTTTCATGAAAAATAAACTAGTCAAAGAAAATCATTTTCCCTCATTGGTAAAAACACCTTTTATTTTTTAATTATTTCTTTTTTTAAAATTATAATAGTTAATTATTTTTATTTTTTTATTCTTGTTTTTTTTTTTTTTCTCTTTTCTTCTTCTTCGGCCAATTGCCAGCCATGGCGAAGACCGGCGATTGGCGACCGGCCACAGGCGAGCTCGAGCCTCGCCGCCTTCTAGTGACGCTTGATAGCGAGGCCTTGCAGATCGGTAATGCTTGAACATCGCCAGAGGGTGGCGCTAGAGGCCTTGAGCCTCGCTGTTGCCTTGTGAGTCCTTTTTTGGTGAGCTTGCTGCTCGTGAGGCCTCAAGCCTCCCAAGATCTCATGAGGCAAGGCTAGGCTCAGCAAGCCTCGCCTTGCCTTGGCGAGGCCTTGCTTGAGGCCAGCAAGGCAAGGCGAGGCTTGGGTGAGTGAGGCTAAGCCTCACTTGAGGCCGGTTGCTGGTCGTTGCTGTGGTCGGCGACCAGCATAAGAAGAAAAAAATGAAAAAAAAGAAGAGAAAATAAAATATAAGAAAAGAAATATAAAAACTAATTTAAAATTTAAAAAATTAAAAATTTGATTTTTAAAAAAAAAAAAATATTAAAAGGAGCGTAAGGAGGAAAATCAAATCATATTTCCCATATCGAACGACGGAAAATATTTTCCAGTTCATTTTCACATTTCAGTCGAACACAAAAAAATATTATCATTTTCTTGGAAAATAGCTTCTTGGAAAATATTTTCTAGAAACGTCACATTTTTAGCTAAACGAAGAGAGCCTTTGTATTGTTTCTCAGATAATTGTTCAAAAAGTCCTAAACCTATTATACATCAGTCAATTTAATCCTAAAACTTTCAATTTAGTTCTAAATCTTTTAACGATTTGTCAATTTAGTCTAAAATTTTTTAATTATGCCAATTTGATCTTAAACCTTTTGATAATTTATCAATTTAGTCCTAAACCTAAATTGTCACAATTGAGAGGTTTATGATGGAATTAATCTTCGTACAATAAATTTAGGACTTTTTGGACAAATTTCCTTTGATTTTGGCTTTGTTTTTCTTTTTGACGCGACTCGTTAAATGGAAGAAAGAATGCATGCTTAATTCATTCTTGTCATTAGGCACCAAATCACCGGACGTCATTCATGTCGATGGAATTATGATCAAATCCACCTTTTCACTCTTTCTAGTTCCATGGGCTTTTTAATCTTTCACCTGTTTAGATATGACCCGGACTGTCAAGGAAGTTGCGATTACCATAATAACGATGATGAACAACTTGCCTCCCGACGACGAGTTCGCCGAGTGTTGCATCTATCGAGTGCCTGAGAAGTTCCGCAGAGCAAACGCAGAGGCCTACACACCTCAAGTCCTCTCCATCGGGCCGTTCCACCGTGATAAGAAAGAGCTTCATCCGAGTGAGGAGATCAAACTGAGGTACTTGAAACCCTTCCTCCGTCGCATTAGGGCCGACGTCCTTGCTTGTACCAGAATGATCAGGGAATCGGAAGACCGCATTCGGCAATGCTACCAAGAAAATCTCACCCAAGGCAGCAACGAGCTCGTCGAAATGATCTTAGTGGACGCAGTTTTTGTAGTTGAGCTTTTCATAAGGAACTATTACCCTGAGCACCGAGACGGGAACGATGAGATATTCAGCAAGGAGTGGATGAGCAACGGCGTATTCCATGACATGCTGCTGCTGGAAAACCAAGTCCCATTCTTTATCCTCGAGAGTCTCTATAACCTCACCCCATTGAGGACCTCTGTCACATTCTTCAAGCTCAGCTACGAGTACTTCAAAGATGTCTTACCTCACCCCATCGGGCACGAGCCTGTAGGCACGAGAATTCAGGTAAATCACCTGGTGGACTACGTGCGAGCCATGCAACTGCCCCCGTTCCCGCAGGGCAGGACATCCAAACAGGCCAGGAAAACTCGGAGGGCAAAGGAGCTGCAAGAGGCTGGCATCACGTTCGGACGGGGCAAGGGCTCCATGCTCGATTTCATCTTCAAAGACGGGACCCTCGAGATGCCGCACATGGTTGTGCACGAGTGGACCGAGGTGTACTTGAGGAACATGATTGCGTACGAGCAGTGCCACCATGACTACAAGTACATCAGCAGCTACGCCATTCTCATGGACAGCCTCATCGACAAGCCCGATGACATCGACATTCTAATCAGCCGTGGAATTTTGGAAAATCAGCTCTCGAGCGCAGATGACGTGGCTA
Organism: Syzygium grande; assembly: GCA_024733475.1. NCBI lineage: Eukaryota > Viridiplantae > Streptophyta > Magnoliopsida > Myrtales > Myrtaceae > Syzygium > Syzygium grande. Next base: position 27,580,940 of record JAMXDD010000008.1, on the reverse strand, counting down.
GTCTCATCAACGGTATGCACAAGGAGACCATGAGGGACTCCAGCGAGTTCTACTACTCAGGCCTGTGCGAGAGCCTGAACGTGTACAACCGGACCAGGTGGCACCGGTGGAAGGCCGCCTGGTACCGGTGGAGGGTCATCCTCAATCGGGACTACTTCAGCAACCCGTGGTCTGGGATCTCTGTGGTTGCCGCCGCGGTGCTGCTCGTTCTCACCTCGGTGCAGACGGCGTGTTCCATTTTTGAATTTTGCGCGGGTGGCGCCAAGAGATAGTACCGGGGCGCAACTGATATTATAAAAGGCTAGAATTAAGGAAGTAGAAAGTCTCAAACTAGATTTCTGTATCCTAAACACACTTGTTAATGGCCCCATCATTTACGAAAATAAATCATAAAGATGAAGCCAATATAACAGTTGAGAAAAGATAAAGTGGAAGAGAGAATTGTGGAATTTATGTATATTTCGATGTATATAGAAAAGAGTACATAGGCTCTATTAGATAACTACTAACTAAGGTAATAAGATGAACATGATACCAAATATAATCAATCAATGATATGCACTATCAAAGGAAATATTAGCATAATCTCGAGAGATATGCAATGCCGCAATATCATAATATCACTAACATCTCCTCAAACTCAAGGTGTATAGAAAATGTCAAATTGAGTTGAAATACAAGTCTGAACAGCGCCCAACAGCTCAGATGTGATGGATTACGCGGCGTTCGGCATCTATTCGTGGCGAAACTTCCGGATCTAGTTTGTTAGAGAAAGGCGAGTTTGGTTGTGGTGTTGGCTTCTCGAAATAATGTGCGGAAGGTCAACAATTGGAGAGGCCGATGCGGTTGGCTTGTGAATTAGGAACAGAGCCATGGAGCCTATACGACTGGCATCGTAGTATAAAGCGGCCTATACGGCTGGCTTGGGAAAATAGTTACTAAGCGATGTAGATAAAAGAAAGCCACCTTTGCGAAAAAGGCTCGATTGGATGACGTGGCCGGTGCGGTTAGTGTCAAAACATGACTATTGTGGAAGGACTACTTTCTCAGACAAGACTTGTGCGCAAGAAGTGAACACTGTCGAGTGGTGAGGATCGATTTATTTGGATATGCCTCGAGTACTGCACAGTTAAGAATAAAGATGCAGAAAGAGAGGATTGGGGAATTTTTGTATAATTCAATATCTATAGAAAAGAGTAAATTTTTATTAGATGAGGTAATAAGATAAACATAATGCCGAATATAATCAATCAAGGATATGCACTATTAAGGAGATATATACATAATACATAGAATCAAGTAAATATCCTAATTGGCTCACAATAACTACTGACTTGAGTTTCTCCGCTGCCAGAAAGGTTGACTATACACTAGAACACGTTAACGCTCCCAAAAGTGACAGGCTGAATGGGACGGGCGATCACCAGAAAGAGAAGAATCAAGAGCTAATATAAGAAAATGCCAGGTCATTGACAAGGAAATGGGATCACGGACGATCTAATGGAAGGAACAGAGAATGCAGATTCTGATCCAGAACAGTAATTATAAGAAATAGTCGATCTTTCCAATAATGCTTGTAAGAAGCGACCGATCTTCCGACAGCAGGCTCCACCACTAGAGTTTCCAACAATTCACGGAGCCTCGGAACTAAAATCTGATAGCAATGCCGGGATCTAGACTGCTGACTCTAAATTTCAAAGCAGGCGAACTCCCGACGCAAACAAAAGACACCCGCCAGAAATGAATACAGAGTGAACAGTGGCTGAAGAGACGAACCGTGCTGCCGGAGTCGTGGTGTATCCGGACCAGCTTGTTCCTCTTGTAAGATCCAGCCACCAGTCCCGCACTTGTTAGCTGCAAAAAACGACACCCAAACATCTTGATAACTGGAATCTAGAACACATATAATCAAGTAAAAGAGAATCCATCATTCTTGATACGAAATAGCAATGATCCTCAGTGCAAGTTCTCCTCTATTACCCTCTCATAATTATGGTTTGCTCCTTATGTGATGTTATTTGTGCATCGGGCTAAAGGAGAAACTTGAGCACTATTTATAGAGTTTTAAGCCATAAGCTCTCTCATCATAGGCCACTCACAGGCCAGGCTTTACTCGGATCACACTAACTAGTCTCATATTAGACTAATTCAAAATCTTTAAATCTTACCTTATTAGACTAATCCCATAAAACGGTAGATTACAATCTCAATTAATTTAGCCTACATCAAAAAAACTCTTACATTCTCCCACTTAAGCTATATTAATTGAAACCGTACTATATGTGCGTACTTTTATGCTGGTCTAGAGATTATTCTTAATAGTCAATCCAATCTTACAAAGTTTTAAACACCGAATTATGGCGGTAACTGCATGAATACACACAAAGCCTTCCATGGTCACATGTGCTTTTAACTCTACTAATATGAATTCAATATGGTAATGTAGCAATTGGATAACACCTAAAAAAGAGTAATATCTCATGTGTCATCCACTTTGTTAGTCCACATTCTCTCTCCTTAAGTTTCACAAAACCTGATATGTCACTAGAGAATATCCTTATGATTCCAACGAACCTACATATGTCTTATCTTTATAATTAACTTTACTTTATGTATAACAAGACATATCTTTAAGGCTAATAATTGAATGCTCTTAGCCTTTACTCAAAGCTTACACAATACCTTGAGATTTTCATTAGATATGTGTATTCAACATGATAACAATGCATTCATAAACACCTTATTGAATGCAAATGAGTTGATACATATAAAAAAATGTTACTAAATATAACAAAACACAGATGTAAACTTTATTATAGCAAAGACAAAAGAAACTCCAACTAAATAACATGCCATGATGCTCCTAAGCCCATGTTAATGACATGTTGTTCAAACACATAAGTGCGAAGGCCTTTAGTTAGTGGACCTGCAACCATATCATCTGTGGAATATGCTCTACTGTAATGTCACAATCCTGAACTGTTTCCTTACTTGGATCCCTTAAGACCTCTATTGTTGTTGATAAACAACACTGTTGAGTTATTGTCACAATATGACTGTATGGACCTGTCCACAAAATCAAATATAGTCAACTCCCGAATGAGGTTCTGAATCCAAATAGCTTGAGTAGCTACCGAAAAGCATGTTATAAACTCCGCTTGCATGGTAGATGATGATATAGATTTTTTTTTCTTGCTTTTCCACGATACTGCACTTCCTACTAGCTTAAAGATGTATCATGTTATCGACTTCATATCATTCTAACAGCCAGCAAAGTCAACATCCAAATACCCTATTAGCTGTAGGTCCTAAAGATGCTTGTAAATCAGCATATAGTCTTTTGTCTTCTTTTAGTACCTCAAAACCTACTAGGCAACAACTCAGTGATCATGCCTTGGATTTGACTGATATCTGCCTAAAAGTCCTGCTGCAAAAGTAATATCTGGTGCATCCTTCATTTGGGCTTTCTCAATATCTAAATGAGGACACCGTGATAAGATTCAATTTATCACTTTTAATGACAAGAGTAATTCCTAGCTTGCAATGTTGCATAATAAATATTTCTAAAATATGATCAACATATGTCCTTTGAAATAAGCCTAATACTCGTCGAGAATGATCCATAGGGATCTTAATGCCAATGACAAGAGACGCCTCACCAAGGTCCTTCATACCAAAATTCTTTGACAATATCCACTTTGTCTCATGCAGTAATTTAAAATCACTACTCGCAAGCAAGATATCGTCTTCATAGAGTATACGAAGAATAAATTTCCTTCCATCGACCTTGCAGTATATATGCTGATTAACTTTGTTCCCAACAAATCCGAATGAAGTGACAACAATTTGAAATTTCAAGTACCATTGTATAGAAGCTTGCTTGAGGCCATGAATTGACTTTTTCAGTCTATACACAAGTTTACCTGAATCATTTGCTGCAAAGTCTTTGGGTTGCACCATATAGACCTCCTCATGAAGGTCTCCATTTAGAAATTTTTAACATCCATATGGTATAACTACATATCAAAATAAGTTACTAATATCATGATCATTCTGAAAGAATCTTTAGAAGAGATTGGAGAAAATGTTGCTTCAAAGTCTACTTCCTCTCTCTAAGTGAAACCCTTAGTTACCAATCTAACTTTAAACTTTTCAATATTTCCTTTGGTATCCCTTTTGGTCTTATAGACCCATTTGCGGTCGATGGGCGTGTGACCTTCAAGCAATTCAACAAGCTCCCAAACACCATTATATTTCATAAAACTACATATCGTCTTTCATTACATCCAACTATAGATTTGACTAAGGACAAGAAACAACATCCGTATAAGTCATTGGATCAATTACACAATTGATATCTTAGTCATGTTCTCCTAGACAGACTACATAGTTTGGTGGTATAACTGATCATCTCTGCCTGATTGATCTTCTGAGTGGAGCTACTACAGCCTCATCCTAGACTTGAGGGGTTTGAGTGACTTCATCATGAGCTGCCTCAATAACAAGATACTAGACCTCAACAGCCTCAGTTTGTGGTATAAGAGGCTCCACAATCATCTGTATAGGTAGAGAAACAAACAATTATCCCCACCATACTATTATCCACAATAGTCCATGAGCAGCTACCCTCTTTGGCCATATTAAACTCTAAAAACTTTGCTGTTTATGATTTTACAATTCTTGTGCCTTCATTGGGATTAAAAAACTGATATCCCTTTAAATGATTTGAGTAAGATACAAGGTAACATCGAGTGGTTCTCGAATCCAACTTACTTAATGTTGGACTGTATAACCTCACTTCTGTAGGACATCCCCAAACTGTAAAATGGTTCAAGCTTGGTTTACATTCAGTCCATAACTCAAAAGGAGTCAATGGAACAACTTTGGTAGGAATACAATTTAGAATATAAAGTGTTGTTTTCAAAGTTTCACTCCACAAAAAACTAGATAAATTGGTCCTACTAATCATGCTCCTTATCAATTCCATAAGAGTGCGATTACACCTTTCGGGCCATACAATTTTGTTCATGATTTTCAAGTATAGTAAACTGAGCTACTATCCTATAATCCTCAAAGTATTGGCAAATGACCCTTTAAGCTGTCCAGTATCGCCATGCTTGCCACAATATTCATCACCATGGTTAGATCTGATAACATTTATGACTTTTCCCAACTGTTGTTTGAGTTTAGTCCTAAAAATCTTGAACTTGTTAAGAGACTTAGATTTTTCCTTAATCAAATACGGATAACTATATTGGAAATTGGTCGTCAATAAATGTGATGAAACAAAAAATTATATACAAGGTTGCCATATAGGATTTACTAATATCAGTATAAATGACTTCCAACAGGTTAGAACTACAAACTGCAGTTTTCTTCTTTATCTTAGTCATCTTACGTCTACAACAGTTTACCAATGTCTCTAAGTCACTTTTAAGAGCATGATGATGTTAGCCTTTATCAACCTTTCCACTCTTTCCCTAGAGATGTGACCAAGCATTTTATGTCACAATGTATAAGATTGTTCCTCCGGTAGAGGCCTTTTGGAAATAACTTTTTTAGCTGTATAAGCAATATATATATATCATTGGGAGTTAAAAACAATTTATACAATCCATTAGACATATTGTAGTACTCAACTTTATTTGAATTAAAGAACATAAAAACAATATTGTTTTTTATTTCAAAAAAGTAGCCACACATGTCTAAACATGATACGGAAACTAAGTTCCGTATAAAGGAAAGTATATAAAATGTGTTTCTTAACATCATATTAAAGCTAGTATCTAAGATTAAAATGACATTTCCAACAAACTCAACGTCAACTTTATTGTGGTTTCATATGGTGAGCTTTGATTCGCCTGATTTGGCTTTTTTCGATTTATGAATCCCTATATGGTAAACGCAACATGAATTGTTGCACTACTATCTAGCCACCATAAACTAGATAGGGCTTCAATAACCAAGTTTCATATTTGTTGTAGTCTTTTTTTATGTGACCTTTCTTCTAACACCCTTCTAAAATGATGTTTTCTTAGGACCCAAATAGTCAGAATGACCGGTGGAATAATGAGTTCCTTAATGATCATGATTTTTGGACCTCATACTCTTCTTGTTCCTAACCTCACCAGAATCATCATACCTTGTGTTGAAGAGTTATTGCAGATGTGTCCCAATCTCAGCATTAGATGAGACATGGTTTCTAGTCTCCACGGCTTTCATCATTTGTTTAGCAATGTAGTCAATTGACAAACCCACTCTTCAAATATTCTTGAGTGGATTGTTCTATTGTTATCCAATTGTTCTTTTCCCAAGCAACAAAGTGTGCTTTTTCGAGATTCGTACTAGTGGTAGTGAGATCTACTTTTCCGAGATCCGTACTGGTGGCAGTGAGATCTGCTGGCATTTCCTTAGTAAGAGCAATATAAACATCAACTAACTTTATCCCAAATAGAAAATCCTCTTTTCGTCTCTTCAAATTTGAACTAGTATGAACCTCAATTGTAATGGAATTGCCGTTTATAGAGAAGATGACTGATTTGACAAGCAATGTATACAACTAGCATTATGTGAGTATTGTGACAGTCCGTTTTTTGACCCATTTTTTGGGATTTATAAAACGTGTAATTACGTCGATCAAGCTTTATAATAGAATTTCGCCTGTGAACCAAGATCACTCTCGGGTTCTTATTTTTAAAAATAGAAATTTTGCTAGAATCGCACTTTTCGATTGAATTTGGTCGTTATTTAGATCCCGAACTTGGCGAATATTTTCCCCAATTTGTCGGGACAAAATAAATTGGATCGGTGTCGATATTATTGTACCAAGGATATAAATTATCAAGAATAGTGGAAAAGTGTATTTTTTGAACCGGGTGCAATTTGGACTGGTAGACCTCCCTCGTAGTGCGGTTTGGATTATTTTATTTTAGCCATATGCCCTAGAATATTGTTGGGATTTTTCGGGGACCGTTAGGCCTTTTTCCCGAATTTAATCGGGACCGATAGGTCGATTTTTAGTTTGGATCGTGTCCGTTGGTTCGCGCTTAAAATTTGAATTTGTACTTTTTCCTCTCTCTTTCTCTCTCCTCTCTCCTCTGCCGACTCTCCCCCCCCCGCGTGCGCCCGAGCGTCCGTCCTCTCTCTTCCCTTCTCTCTCTCTCTCTCTCTCTCTCTCTCTCTCTCTCTCTCTCTCTCCCTCTTTTCCTCAATGGATTCAGATTGGGTTTGGGCTATTTTGGTTGACCCGTGTTGCGACGTCATCGCAGCGGTTACGTCCGTAACGCATTTGGCGGCGACTTGTGCATGGGAGCGCTTGGGTGCGTGTGTTCGATGCATGTGCGGCCTAGCAATGCATGGTTGCACATGGAGGCGCGTGCAGTGTCCCTCGGTGACACGCCACCACTTAAAATACTCGTCTCGACAAGCTCTTCCCGTTTATATAATCAAAATTAATTTTTGCTCTAACAAAAAAATCACAAAAAGCGGGCCAATTGAGTACATTCTAGACCTATACTATGGTGGCTTTGATACCACATGTTAGCCAAAAAATTACACCCCAAGATCTCCATAACTAGAATCTAGAACATATATAATCAAGTAAAACAGATTTGCACACTTGATTTGGAATTCATCGTTACCCTTTGTATCACTGACTCAATGAAATTGCCTTTCACAATTAGCGTTGCTCATTATGTGAGGTTATTTGTGCATGCTAAAGGAAATACTTGAGCACTATTTATGGAGTTTTAAGTCACATGCCCTTTCATCACAAGTTGGGCGCTTACTCCCGGCTCACACTAATCAATCTTGTATTAAACTAATTAAGAATATTTAAATACTTACTTCCATGTCCTCTCTCCATGCTTGACACGATCTTGATGCTCGACTTGCAGTACGGCCATTAATGTTTCACTTTCGGTCAGCGCCCTGTGGCCCAGCGCCCGTGCCCAATCAAACTTCTCACCGGGCAATTTTGGGCCCAAGCCAACTTTTCCCGCCAAAATTTGGTAGCGACTTCCTAGACCACCTCTTAGTATTTTGGGTATTTCATTGACCGTTTCGGGCTAGAACGGCTAGGGGCGTGTATTTAATTTAATTATTTTATGATTAGATTAAATTATGTGGTGTTCTTATTTGGTTAAATTAGACCGGATTAAGTAGAATGCTTGAGTGAGTATTTAGGTGACCGACTTGAACGTCGGGTTTGTGAATTGGAGTGGCGAAGTGTGAATTGGATGAGTTGTGAATGTGAGTTGTTTGGCATGAATTCAATTGAATCGAGTGGCGGTGCCTTGTGAGAAATTAAGCCCGGATAGATCGGAGGCTACGGACTTGGGACGTGTTGACGGGGGTCCGTGGTGAAGGTACGAATTCGGTTGACGGGCCAATTGGAATCGGGACTTGGGACGTGTTGACGGCGGTCCGTGTGAAGGCAGAATGGCCCGATGGGCGATTGGAATCTGGGCTTGAGACATGTTGACGGTGGCCCGTTAAAGGTGTGATTGAACCGACGCGGTTTACATCGGTCATTGAATTGTTTGAATATCGTGGCTTGGGACATGTTGACGGCGGCCACCGGAAATTGTGTGAATTATGTGGCTTTGGGACGTGTTGGATTTTATGCCACCGGAATGGATTGGAATGATTATGGCTTTTGGGACGTAGTTGACGGGCCATGGAAATTGATCGAATTGTGGCTTGTGTGCCAAAGGTGAGAATGAACTTGAGGCGCAAAGGGCGCGAGTCGTGGGTTAGATGTTCGGTCACGCATGTGATTTGAAGTGTGATTGAAATGGCTGGTTGAGTGTGATTGAATTGGCTAGTTGAGCGTGTGACTGGATTGGCTGGTTGAGTGTGACTGATTTGGCTGGATGAGCGTGTGACTGGATTGGCTGGTTGAGTATATGACTGAATTGGTTGGCTGAGCGTGTGATTGAATTGACTGATTGAATTGGTTGGATTGATTGATTTCGAGTGGAAGTGTGTGCTGGTGATTGTGATGTGGCGGTGATTTGTTCTTGCATTATCATGCTTGAACTAACATGCAGAATTGGCACGTGGTTCGAGGCGAGGCAAGCCTTTACGTGAAATTGATTGCATTGTCTCGGTAGTCCGCATGTTAGACTGGTGCAGGTGCGCATTAGCCTAGGTGAGGTTTAGGTTGTTGCTTATTGAGACTTGTTCTCATGGTTATTACACAACCACTTTTAGATCCGCGACTGTGATCGATTTGGAGAGGCCGCCAGAGTGCCGCCTGGATCGAAGGATAGATCAAATTACCCCGTATTTTTTGAGTACCTTTTTGTAGAGAATATAGGCTTGTCAATCACCGCCCTCTTTTGAAAATTGTGGTTGATTTTGGAAGCCGGGTTACCATTTTGTATTGATGAATACTTTTTAACGTTATGTGTTTATTAAATTTCGATGTTCTATTCCTTAGTCATGTATTTATTGTCTGGGGTATTTTATATGCTTCCGCTTGCGTAATTCGTTTGGGTCGGCGACGCGTCCTAGGACGTCGCGTTCGAATAATCGACCGTGGTCGGGATGTTGCGGCTCGGTGGGGTTCGGGCGTGACAAGTATCATGTAACTTGAAACTGTATAAGTACGCATCTTGAGAGTTATATACATCATCATATAAATAACTTTGGGCAGAATATATGACATGCAGTTATATACTCTCCACATGACAGCGGCCATGAAAATATATTCCAACCTTTGTGAATTAATCACCTTCAAGGGTATGAATCATTAGGATCAGTCACTTCTCAAGCATATGCTATACATGTGTCCCTCCATGAACTAATACATAATTACCTCCTTTGGAAGTATAACCACGCATTAGAATAAGAGATATCCCACTACCGTAATATAAGGCTAATATTTCTCAAACCCAATCAAGTGTGTCATTTTGGCGGTCACAACCTAATTGAATCCTTGAAGCTCTTTCATACCAAGGATATAAACTTCATATCTCACATTTACCATATACATGTGATTTTAGATTTGAAGACAGGGGCAATTTGTCACTAAAATCACATACCATGCTAATTACATTGCTCCATTTATTTATAGACAGTGAATTACACTCTACACATTTTTATGTGGTGATATACATGTGAGCTACCATCTGTATTTCTGAAACCAAAAAAGAAATATAGGAAAATACGTAAAAATACCCTTAAAATACACGTATATAGGGTTCTATCGTATTTTTACATCTTTTAAAGCATCAAACATGTAAAATAAATATACTACATTATAGAGATCTTGATACGAAGACGGTGGTACCAAGAATGCTCTAATCGGAGCTCGAACGCGCTCAGATTCAGCTGGTCTAAATCGGCCTAAACCGCCGGTCCGACCAGTTCGATTGGTTGACCAATCCAATCAACCAAGTCGGCTCCTGGATCGGGTCGTATCTCGGTGGGTCACCTGGTCAATGAGTTAGTCAATGGGTCGGATTCAGATTGGGTTGGGCTATTTTGGTTGACCCGTGTTGCGCGGGTCGCTGACGTCATCCTTGGCACGTGCAACGCATGTGCTGGCGACGCCTGTGCATGGGAGCGCTTGGGTGCGTGTGTTCGATGCATCGCTGCGGCCTAGCAATGCATGGTTGCACATGGAGGCGCGTGCAGTGTCCCTCGGTGACACGCCACCACTTAAAATACTCGTCTCGACAAGCTCTTCCCGTTTATATAATCAAAATTAATTTTTGTCGAACAAAAAATCACAAAAACGGGCCAATTGAGTACATTCTAGACCTATACTATGGTGGCTTTGATACCACATGTTAGCCGCGAAAAACGACACCCCAAGATCTCCATAACTAGAATCTAGAACATATATAATCAAGTAAAACAGATTTGCACACTTGATTTGGAATTCATCGTTACCCTTTGTATCACTGACTCAATGAAATTGCCTTTCACAATTAGCGTTTGCTCATTATGTGAGGTTATTTGTGCATGCTAAAGGAAATACTTGAGCACTATTTATGGAGTTTTAAGTCACATGCCCTTTCATCACAAGTTGGGCTTTACTCGGCTCACACTAATCAATCTTGTATTAAACTAATTAAGAATATTTAAATACTTACTTCCATGTCCTCTCTCTTGCTTGACACGATCTTGATGCTCGACTTGCAGTACGCTATTCTGGGTCGCGAAGAAAAGGAGATCAGTGGCAAGTGCGATGCAATGCAAGGGCAGCAGCGAGAGGTGTCAAGAGAGAAAGCGACACTTACTGAAGAAGGTGGAGAGGCTTCTTCGTCACTCCATCTCTGTCTCTCTCTAACATCAGTCTTTCGGTTCCAGCTACAGCTCAGTCCTTGTCTTATCGTCATCTTACGTTTTTGTGTCATTTCGCTTTTCTTTTTTTTTAGAAAATTAGGGGTTGGTATTACTTTTTTGACCGGGGGAGCAAGTAGCCGATAGTGGCGCTTGGCGTTGTTCTCTCGATTTTTTTTTTGTTCAGTCTTTAACTTTTGGCCTAATCAGAAATTTACTGGATTGCATGAAGTAGTCGAGGGTTTATCCAAGCGGTCAAGAGGTGCCAAGCTCGCCGATGAAAGAAAACTCTCTCTCTCTCTCTCTCTCTCTCTCTCTCTCTCTCTCCCCTATGATAATTCAGTGCGCAACTAATCTTTTTTGAATATGACTCTTTTGCGAATCTTTATGCATATCGAATGCTTGCGAGACACACAGATCTTTACTTGCAGGATATACCAAGAAGAAAGCATAAGTATGGTGATCTGAATATATACTTTGAACGGTATTCATAGGGATTGAACTTTCAGACTTGATACTCTCTAGCTTCATCTCCCAATTTCTTTACTAGTAGGGCCGCATGCCCGTTGCCAATGATGCATGTTTAGGACGCGAATGATAACTATTCTATTCTAGAAATAGATTTCTGGCTTTCTATTTATCAATAGAGATATGCGTTTGATAACGACACAAAATTTCTCCCTCTCACACTATTTTCCATTCACCGATGGGTGGTAGGTGGTGTCGGGTGGTGGGGAGAGGCGGTGGTGGTGGCTGGCGGCGGTGGTGGGAGGTAGTGGTCGGTTGGCAGCTGACGAGGGGTGGCAGAGGTTGATGGTGGGAGGCGGTGGTCGGCAGGCTGCCAGTGATCGGCGGGGTGCGGTAGTTGGTGCGCGGTTGCGAGGGGTGGTGGCGGTTGGTGGGTAGCCACGAGGGGTGGCGGCAACCGCATCATGGCTGCCACGGTGAGGCAAGTGGCGGTAGGCGAGGGTGAGTGATGAGAAAATTTTTTATTTCTCTTTTTGTTCCAGAAATAAAAAAATAGAAAATTTTTACTTCTCATTTTGTTCCAAATCTATTTCTGGACTAAAAATTTGTTTTGGAAATAAAAAAAATAAAATTCCGCTACCAAACAGATTTCTATTCTAAACCTGTTTCCAAGAATAGAAAAATAAAAAAATAAAGAAACATAATGATTATTATGCGTGCTTTTAGTTATCAGAAAGTTGCGCGCTAATTAAGAACGATATTGACTTTAATCGAGGAATAAAACATTGACAAATCGATTGGATAAGAAATCAACCCGAAAAAAAAACAGAAGACTCTGAACTTATTAAAGTGCCAATAAAAAAGTAGTAACCACCATTGTAATAAAGCTTAGGAATGATGTCACGTGAGTCCTTGAGCTTCTTCGATTTTTAAAATTTGTGCAAAGTCGAATACTCAGTCTTTTTCGATTTAAGTATAGCGTTAGTCCTTTGGAAAGATGGTTGGACAAAATGCTAACGTGGCAGCCAAACAGCCGTTAAGCAGATACGTGGCAGCCACATGTCGTTGATGTGGTGCCTACGTGACTTTTACAAATTGAAGAAATTGAGAAAAATAATGTTGAGGTTTTTGAATGAAAGGATTGAAAATAAAATAAAGAGAACCATATTCAGCTTGCCCTGGGAGCTCATGGTGTTGCTAGTCATTGGTGGCGGCGGCTAGACCCTCTCTGGTGTCTAGACGCTCAGGCTCATTGCTTGTAAACACCACAAGCAACAGAGAGAAACGGAGCGCAACACACGCAGTAGAGACTGATAGAACGGGCACGCGAGAAAGAGAGGCTGTGCTAGGCAAGGCTGTGGCCCTAGTCGGTGTCTCTACTGGCCGGTAAGGGTCGCAAGCCCTCCGCAAACACTCACAAGGGTCTGGCCACCCTCGGCAATGATCGGTAGCACAGTGACCACCCACTGTTTGTTGAAGCAAGCTAAAGATGGTTTTCCCTTTATTTTAATTTTCAATTCTCTCTTTTCGGAATCCTTAACTCTATTTTTTTTTAGTTCTTTACATTCGTAAAGCCACGTAGGCGTCACATTGGTGACACGTAGGTGCCACGATAGCACTTAACAGCTATTTAACTGTCACATCAGCATTTTCGTCCAAGTACCCAAAGGAAGGATAAATAATGCACAAATTTGAAAAACTTCAAGGATTGAATTGCCAAAAAAAAGAGGAAGAGAAAAAACATTCAAGGACGACCGTACAAACCCAAAAAGTTGAAGGTCCCATGCCTACATCCCTAAAACTTATTGCAATCGAAGTTCAGACCTCGCTGGGTACTGCCGGTAGCCTCTACTTGTTCATCTGTAGGTGGGCTCAACTTTCCGGTTAGCATATCGATCATGCACGTTGATGCCATCAAAACGCTGCGGAAATCGGACACGGCATGTCTTCTTTCCGAGAACAGGATCCATCACGAAACACATTGCTTCTTTAAGAGCTTGGCTGCTGTTCGAAATAGGGATGGCGATCAACATTCAAAAGATATGCTCCATTGGTAAGGACAGCTCAAACACGAATCTGTTCGACAAAGATAATTATGAGTTGTAATGCTGCAAATACATAAAAGATAAAAGAAACTCCGCGACTCTTTCGATTGCTTATATCACATGAGAAGAGTGATACCATCTGTAGCTGCAAAATGTTAGAACGATAAGGATGCAAGATCATCGTAATCCCAATATAGTAAAAGATCATGCTGAGTTATGCGATAATTGTAGTTACCAAATTAATCACTGTAACCCATTGTATTGCTCACTATTAAAGGATAATGAATCCTTCCGCAAAACATAAGATGAATTGGGGATTTACCACCATGGATGTAAGCTTCCAAGGGATTATACTCTTAGTTGTTGGAACCACGTTAACGATTGAGTGTCCCTTTTCTCTTCTTTTCTTTCTATTTTATACATGATTTTCATTGAAACATGGTATCAGAGCAAAACATGATCCTAAGGTTGGCTTCATTGTCAATGCTTCCACTTGTCTATTGGTTGTTCCTATAGCTCGTGTTATGCTATTTGTGGATCTATTTTTTGCGGTGGTTTCTTTGGTTTGCGTAGAGGACGATATGTTATTAGACTCGATTGGCATAAGATAAGTTTGCTGAACTTTGTGCTCTTTTTCTATCTAGCACTATGGCTGATAAGAGCAAATCTGTTTCTAAGATGTCCAATAAACTTACAACCATTATGTTAAATGGGCGTAATTATCTACCTTGGTCTAGAGCTGTCTATATAGCTCTTGGGGGTAGATCGAAATTGGGTTACGTGAATGGTCTTATCAAAGCACCTGCATCTACAGATGCAAAATTTGCTAAATGGCAGGCAAATGATAATATGGTCATGTCTTGGTTGTTTAATTCAATGGAATCCCAAATCTATGAGATATTTGCTTATTCAGAGATTGCCAAGTCCCTATGGGATTCTTTACAGGATATGTATGGCAATGTTGATAATGCATCCCGTGTCTTTGAGTTACAATAGGAGCTTGCTCATAATGAGCAATCACCTAATCAAATATTTATTGAACATCTAGGTAATATGACAAATAAGTGGGATGAATTGCGACTATATCGACCACCAACTCAGACCGTTGAGATATATGCCCAACGTGAAGAGTAGGACAAAAATTTTCAACTTCTGGCCAGTCTTAGGCCTGAATATGATGACCTTAAGAGGCAAATTCTCATGAGTTCTACTCTTCCCAATTTTGCCACTGTTTGTGCTATTGTTCAAAGGGAGGAAACTCATCATCGTGTGATGACTTCTGATTCCAAAAAAGGGGTAGATTCGATTGAGAGTTCTGCCCATGCTGCTAAAACTAATTATGGTCACTATTGTTTTGATGGGGGTCGATTTGGTTCTGGTAAAGGCAAAGGCAAAGATCGCAATAATAAGTTTCATTGTGATTACTGTGATAAAAATGGTCATTCTAAGGATCATTGTTGGGAATTGTACCCTCACCTTAGGCCTAATAAGGATACAAGGGGGGTGCCAAGGTTGTAGCTCAAACTCAAGGCTCAACATTTGACTTTCAAGCCTCTTTGAGTAAACTCGCTCTTCAATTATAGCATCTTATCCAATCCGGTGGCATAAAATCTTCCATTTCGGATTCTAGCAATCTGGCTCAATCTAGTTTATTCCCTGGCTCTTATGACTTTATCTTCCAAAAATTCTTTTATTGTTGATTCAGGCACTATTGATCATATATGCAGTACCTCTTATGGAATATCTAATTTTCGTGTTAATTCTAAGGGTTGTCATGGTCCTATTACCGTGGCCAATAGAACTCAAGTTCTAGTTGAAGGACAAGGCACCATTAATTTATTTTCTGCTGCTGGTGACGTGTTATTTGTGCTAGCTTTATCTTCAAATCTGTTATCTGTTAGTAAACTTACTAAAGAATTGGATTACAATGTTGTTTTTCCCATCAAAAGGTAGTGGTTCAGGATAGACTCACAGGGAGGATGATTGGTGAAGGCCGATTACAGCAAGGTATCTATGTGGTTGATTTTTCGAGTAAGGCTTTGGTCGCAAAGACGGATAAGGAGGCTACTTCACAACTCTGGCATTTATGCATGGGACACCCCTAAGATAATGTGCTGCATAATTTGAATGCCGATTTTTCTCTTGATTTGAGTCATTGTGAAACTTGTTGTTATTAGAAGTAGCATAAATGGCCTTTTAACTGTAGCACACATATTTAACAAGAACTCTTTGAATTAGTACACTATGATGTTTGGGGAATTGCTCCAGTGATCTCTCATGATAGTTTTAAATATTATCTTAGTTTTATTGATGAAATGTCCAATACCACTTGGATTTATTTGTTGACCTCTAAGAGTGAAGTGTTGAAAGTGTTTCAAGAATTTTGTAAAATGGTTCACACTCAATATGGTATGCATATCAAGATTCTCTGGACTGATAATGGGACAAAATATACAAACCATCATTTTGAGTCCTTTCTTAAGTCTTTGGGAATTGTTCATCAAAACTCCTGTATTGGCACCCCTCAACAAAATGGGGTAGCCGAACGGAAAAATCGTCACCTACTTGAAGTGACAAGAGCTCTATTATTTCATGATAACTTTCCCAAGACATATTGATTAGATGTTGTGCTCACTAGTTGTTACTCGATTAATCGTCTCCCTAGTAAGATCTTATGCTACAAGTCTTCGATGGAGGTGCTTATTGGGTGACCTGTGAATATTTCACATCTTCGAATATTTGGAAGTGTTTGTTTTGTTCACTCTCCCGGGGGAAAACTTGATCCTCGTGCTCACAAGTGTGTTTTTATTGGTTACTCCTCTGTCAAGAAGGGGTATAAATGTTTTGATCCATCTACTAAGAAGGTTTTTATCTCCCGTGATGTTGTCTTCGATGAGACTCGTATGTTTTTTTTTAATAGGGATCACCTTTAGGGGGAGAATAGTGGTACTGACTTAGACTATAGTGGGTTCGATGTTGAAGTTGCTCCCTTGTCGATTGTAACTAATCACATCAGTGATAACAGTAATCCTGCTCTTGCTCCAAAGCAAGTGGATGAAATTGTTGATATAGAAGAGCCTACACCTGCCTCTGCTGCTCCTGCTCCTATTCGTAAGACCACTCGGATTTCACAACCATCTACCAGACTTTGTGACTTCACCACTTATCATTCTGCACGATTTCCTATACAAGATTATATTTGCTATGATAAAGTTTCGCCTGCCTTCCATGCTTTTTTATTAGTTGTCAATGCTCAGAAAGAACCTGCTACCTTTCTCGAAGCTAGAAGTTCTCAAGTGTGGCGAGATGCTATGAAAGAAGAACTAGAAGCACTCAATAAAAATCACACTTGGGATATTGTTACCTTACCTGAAGGAAAGAATTCTGTTGGTTGTAGGTGGACGTATAAAATTAAATACAAGAGTGATGGTTCCGTTGAGCATCACAAGGCAAAACTTGTTGCTAAGGGCTATACTCAAACATATGGTGAAGACTACAAAGAAACATTTGCTCCCGTAGCAAAAATGAACATGGTGAGAGTATTGATGTCTATAGCAGTAAATTGTGATTGGCCACTCTTTCAAATGGATGTTAAAAACGCATTTTTACAAGGTGAAATTGAAAGAAGAAGTTTATATGAACATTCCTCCTGGACTTCCTTCAGAAAATCAACCAAATGCAGTTTGCAAGCTTAATAAAGCCATCTATGGCCTCAAACAGTTGTCACGTGATTGGTATGGAAAATTAAGTTTTGCTCTTGAAAGTGTGGGTTTCAAAAAGTGTGATTTGGATTCCTCCTTGTTTGTGAAGCAAAGTGCCAAATGACCGGTGGTTGTCCTTGTCTACTTGGATGATATAGTTATTATTGGTGATAATTTTCATGAAATCGAGGCTCTCAAGCAGCACTTGAATGTGAAGTTTGACATCGAGGATTTGGGACCCCTGCGCTATTTTCTTGGTATAGAGGTGGCTTATTCTAGTAAAAGATTATTCATCTCTCAAAGGAAATATGCTTTTGACTTGTTAAAAGAGATTGGGAAACTTAGAGCTGCTCATGCAGAGTCTCCCATGGAGTATAACAGTAAGTTTGCAGATGATGTCACCCCATTACTTGATAGTGGTCGGTTTCAAAGGTTGGTTGGAAATGTAATTTACATAACCATTACTTGTCCATATATTGCTTACGCTATCAATTATGTAAGCCAATTCATGCATGCTCCTACTGAAGGACATATGGCGTTTGTGGATTGCATACTTTAGTACCTTAAGTCTAGTCCAGACCGGGGTATTTTGATGAAGAAATATGGTCATACTAGTATCGTAGGGTACACTTGTAGGTGGAAACTTAGTGACTTGGAAAAGTAAAAAACAGACTATTGTGGCAAGATCCAGTGCAGAGGCTGAATATAGAGCCATGGCCTCAACTACAAGTGAAATGGTTTGGCTTCGATTGCTTGTGCAAGAATTGGGGTTTGGAACCCCTATGTCTCCTATGAAGTTATTTTGTGATAATCAAGCCGCAATCCATATTGCTTCGAATCCAGTTTTCAATGAACGGACGAAAATATATAGCAGTCGATTGTCACTTCGTTCGTGAGAAAGTTTAAGACAAGACAATTGAAACTCCCTATGTCTGTAGTGATGAAGAACTTGCAGATGTATTCACTAAGGCTCTCTCTACAGGTGTTTTCCAGAATATGATATCTAAGCTGACCTTTGAGGATGTCTTCACTCCAGCTTGGAGGGGGAGTGTTGGAACAATAGGGATGCAAACTCATCATAATCCCAATATAATTGGAGATCATGCTGGGTTGTGCGATGGCTGTAATTACCAAATTAATCACTGTAACCCATTGTATTGCTCTCTATTAAAGGATAATGAATCCTCCCCCAAAAAATAAGATGAATTGGGGATTTACCACTGTGAATATAAGCTTCTAAGGGATTATACTCTTGGTTGTCTGAACCACGTTCACGATTGAGTGTCCCTTTTCTCTTCTTTTCTTTCTATTTTATACATGATTTTCATTGAAACAAAATATTTGCAGAATGACACTCCTCGCACCAACAGAGCACCATAATAAAGACACAAATAATCAAAAGTAAAAGGGAATAATGGATTTAGTAAACAAGTAAAAATGAAGTTCATAACATTCAGAAAAGTTTCAGGGACTCTTGCAACTTTAAAGGCCAAGCACATGATCTTTTCTTTTCCAGGCTTTAGAAAGCTGTGTAAGAACTTGAAGAAAAATATACCAAAGAGTCTTGGTAACTCATTTCGATCTGTATCAGGCCTACCACTGTGACCCAAGAAAACCTACATCACCAATGAAAGGTTTAGAGAAGTCTCAGGGACTCTAAAGGGAGAAGCCTGGATATGATCAGGAAGGACCTGGATATCATTGTACTTTTGCACACACCCTGCCGCCAGACCTAGTCTACAATTAGGAAAATTTACAATGGTATTGAGAAGGATACGACCTCGAACGTGAGACTGCGAAGTAGAGGTTGCCATTTTTCAAGTTCTTTTTCGGTGTCAAAAGTGTTTATCTTTGTCCGTGAGACCGCGTGACAATAGAGTAATCTTTTGACTATGATGGAAATTAAGAGGATCTGACCGACCTTAGTACACGAGACTGCGACTAGTCGGATCATCATCTTGGCCCCATTTGCCTTGCCTTCTAGTTTAGATATCAAATCTCAGCGTATTGGCATTTTTCGTCACTCAAGTAAGTTCTCTACAATTTTGGAAAATGTTTTCCGGTTTTTCAAGGAGAAAATCATATTTCTTGGATTTAAGCATAGGTTTTCCGTTGATTAGGGAGTTATGAAAAAATTACACGTGAATCCATATATCAACATTTGAATACTGTGCAAAAGCTTCACAATTTTCAAATTTAAAAAATTTAAAGTACGTAAGTTGTAAAATTTAATTAAGTAAAAACCATTTTGGATGCTTCCTAAATTTCAGGATTCAAAAATTAATAGCTCGTAGCTAAACCAATCTTCAATGCCTCTGAATTCCCTGTTGGTGACTGACGTGATTTTAGAAATTGTAGATCATCTTTCACACTTTTTGAGCTGTTTCGTGAAGTGTTTGAAATTTTGCTCTCATAAGGAAGAAAGAGGACAGAAGGCGAATAAGAAGCTGGCGAGGCGGATGTGTCAAGATGCGCTAAAACTAGCCTGGGCACCAGCCGACCGCAGCATGATCGAGTGCTAATCAAATTGGTGTGTACCTAGTTGATATCGTGATACAGATAATCTTCGCAGCCTCATCTGTTTGATTGGCGATTGTTCTCCTAGTAAATAACTACGCACTAATTCGCTTGGTTTAGTTTTTTTTAAAGATGATCTACGTTCAAGGGTGCATTGCGGAAAGCTAAAATAGTTTCCTTCACAACAATCTTCTGCAATGCCTCAGTTGTTGCTGGTTTATAAGAGCTGTTAGTGCGTTGTTTCAGTTACAGTGGTTCAGTTCTTGAAGCAGCTATTTTGCAATGATGCAGCTTACGGAGATTGTGATTGTTCTTCACCTTATTTTGACATGTCAGTCAGGTTGAGACTGTGGATGTATATACATCTGATTCCCGATTCGTTGAGGCATTGCAAGCAGTTTATTTAAGATGGATCAACCATGATTGCAATTTTTCCTCCTCCCGAAGATTGAGAATTTTCCATGCCTAAGCGCGTTTCAAGCATTCGCATAACAACATCAGCCGACTGTTATCCGACAGTTATCTGACATTCTTCCTTCCCAACCACCCTACAACTCCTGTAGCTACTGCTAAGCCCAAAACGACCCAACTTCTTTCGTTGTTTTTGACAGTAGATGTCAACAGTTTTTTCGATTTCAAAGTTAGAATCCATATATTGTGGAATGGGTCAAATGACTCGCCAAGGCAAATAGAATTGATTTGCCGCTTCAATTAAGTTGTGTTTTACCTGATCTTGAAACCGTTACCAATTATTTATTGATTGTGCTTAAAGACAGACAAGCAATGGATTTATCTGTATTTTATCCTGGAACTGGAGTATCTCATATAGTCATATGTACACACGTACAAAATTATCTCAATGCATGTGCGATGTTGGTGAGAACCGGTCCGACAAGTTAGCTATAGCGAATCCCAGCATTACCTGCAAGTAAGAAGCCACGAACAAATTAGTTGAGAAAAACAATGCTCGAAGTTTGTAGAGCCTGTGATTTCCTGTCTTGTACCTGGACCGAGCCAAGAATGTAAATGAGTGAAAACCGCCGACCATGTATTAGGATGTCTTCCAACATGGCGACCGGTATCTGGAGGGAGGCACCTAGTGATGCCACCAGAGGAGTGGTCCAAACAACGCTGAGCACCCTATTCGTAATTGACGAGTCTTATTGATCAGATTCAAGAAGGTAGAAATCTGTCATTCATCAAGGTTTAGCCTTTGAACTAACCAGAAATAATTACAGAGGAAATTTGCGACGAAGCAGTTGGCAAGAACAACTCCCCCCATGGCCGCAGACTGAGGAAAGGCAAATTTGGGCTCTATGTCTAAAGCAGTGAGAGGCCAAACTGAAAAATTCCAAGCATAAAAATTAGTTAAGACGCCGTTGTTGAAGAACGGAAAGTACTCGGTTTTAGTGCCACCGATTTCGTACAAGATTTTGAAAATCATTAAATGCCTCAGCACACCATCATCAGAAAAAACTTGTGCTCATGAGGAAGCTGAAATTAGGGAATTGCTCTTACCAAGCCACCATAATGCGAGAAGCGAGATTAGTCCGATACAACCCAATAACTTTTGTATGTCCACCCTTTCTCCTTCCTCTCCAGCGTACTTCCTCAGAAGCACTGGAAATTTTTCATATGATTATCGTTAGCTGCTATGCTTCTGATGAAAATTCCAACTGAAAGATAAAATTTATTTTGAAGAAAAACAGAATGCTAACCAGCGAATAGTCCATCAGTTGCAGCTGAGAGAATCGCGAGAAGATTCCCGAGAAGAGGGTAGGTTCTGTTGTTGAAGGAACAGATTGAACACAAATGAAGACATTATTAGTTGCTGGTCAGTTGTTTCAATCAATACGCCCAATAAAGTACAAATTAAGAGTAAAATGAAAGCGGAACCCGAGAAAGAACAATATATGCAGATGATAATAGGCAAGGACTACACATATTGATTTCGTTATTACATCAACCTGATTTAAGTTCCAGAAGAACTATCTCACTAGAATGTTCGATCTCTAATAGGAAACAAGTAGAATGAAATCAAAATTATGAAGTTGAATGAATTTGGAAAACAAAGACTACATACACAGTTGTGTTCGAATGTGATTGATCGGTACTTGAAGTCTTCCCTAGTGCAGTCATGGTGACTCCGGCTATACTGATAAAGACTGAGATTACTTTTACTACACTTATGGAGTCCTGTCCTAGAATTGCACCAATCAGAAGGGTGAAAAGTCCTGATGTTGATAACAATATCGTGGAGCTGGCAACGCTTGTTCGTGCGAGTGCGGCATTCGTGAGATACTGCAAACAATGATAACACCCTTCAATACTATGCTATATCTAAAGAAAGTGCAATTTCTTCTAGGTATCCACCATTATTACTCATTAAGACTGTCATGGTTTTTAGATAATGCAGATCATAAAAAGATCATAGTGAGAGCAGCAATTGCAATCAATTGATTCCAGTAGAGGATAATAGATGAGTGCCAATTTTATGCGAAATATGCTGAGAAAAAAACATGATTTTGTATCAGTAAATTAGTACTTCTCTTGTAAGACCCACAATGATACTTATACCAACTTGAGCAGCTGTAAAAATCACAGGCTCTGTATCAGAAAATAAATGATCAGACACTTAAAAGTAAAGTCGCGGTAAAGAATGTAATTTATATAAACAAACTGGTCTCTCACCTCACACACAAACCACATAGGCGCAAGGGTGCAGGCAACTTTGAGAAATTGCTTGCTGCTCATCTTCTCCTCTTGTTCCACAATGTCATCATCTTTTGCTTCTGAAACAGAGGCCTGTCCCTCTTCAAGTAAATGAACTTCATCGCCTGTTGAATCCACCACGCTCAACTTTTCTTGATTTACCATTTCAATATTACTTTGCTTCCCATTATTTTGGCCAGGAGAATCTGGACCTGCACAGCTTGCATCGACTGTCTCCGCACTAGCACCACTTTCCCTAGTGCGGGATTTTAGGAATTTCAGTAACCAGTCCTTCAAGAATGCTATGGGAAGATATAACGCCAAGAGCGAAGTCCCGAGATAGGTCACTGTGAATGGCTGCTCATACTTCTCGAAAACACCCTGTTACACAAGTTGATATGTTAAGCTGGTAAAAGTTATTGCGACAGAGGAACTGATGTTCTTCGGATTCAAAAATTTTTCTCAGCATGGAAAGAAAATTAAATCACTACCTAATAGGATCAGCAAGAATGAATTTTGCACAAACACAGAGAGAGACTAACCTGAGTGACTTCTGCAGAAGTGACCCACATGATCACAAAAGTGATAATGAGAAGCAACCCACCTTTGTATCTCCGGCTCATTTTGCCTATTTTGACAGATGTTAGTTTACAAGCAAAGAAGAACAAAGAAGACAGAACTTGCGAAAAAAAAATGAAACGTTTAAGAGCGGAGAGAGAGAGTGAAGCAACGGTGTGTCTTGATGTGAACGGAGCTTCGTTCCCCTTTGTGATTGAGATTGTGTGTTGGTGTGTGTCGATGTGAATGGAAGCAATCTTTCTGTTCCTTGCTCTTTCTTTTTAAGCTAATAATCTTAATCCTCTTTTCTCCATATATTAATTGGCCATTCTCTTGCTTGCTCCCCAAATTAACCAAGACTCGAATTAATTGTGCCTGTCATTTGGGTCACGAAAACTTTGTGTGAGGAATAAACTTCTATAATTACAACAAAAAAAGGATCATATAGGAAATATCTGGGGTAGGGTTTATTACACGTTCTCACTCTCCTGTCTGTTTCCCTTTTTCTTTTTACTGGTAGTGTTTCTTGTCCTCACTTGTGATTTTTGCTTTATTTTATTGGAAGGGATTTTGGATTTGTAAGGCTATAAGGAGGCTCTCCACGAAGATGCTGAATTCTGGATCTCTTGCATCAAGCCGAATCAAGAACACAAGTCTAACATCCGTTCCCACCCAACCACATCTAGCCAGATTAACAGCAAACGCTTTTGAATAAACCACAGTAGATAATACTCCAGCAACTATATATTTGAACCCTAAGTCTAGATGATGCCATAACTTGAACAATTCAACTGTTTTCATTCCACATGCAAAAAGGGATGTTATCTGTAAAGCAACTGCCAGCGTCTACTGTGATTTTATAGTGCGTAAACACGGTGGAATCAGTGTAGTACATTCTCAAGTAGTTGCATATTATCATGCTCGGCAGCACTTTAGCAGATCATGTTACTCCTTCACTCAACACTTTCCACCAGCTGCCACCTTTGAACTTTAAACCAACTGAAGTGAACTTAAAGTCCCTATTGCCTTTGTCTCATCCTACTTTCACAAGCCCATACAGTTTCAAGTTTCTAAAAAAATTGACAGTGCTCAAATATCTGTTGCACTGTTCAGAGTTTTCTCAAAGACCTTAAACAGCAACTAATGGGGTCAAACTACTGATTAAGGCGAGGATATCACTATTTAGATCTACGTTTCCGGGTTAGTCATCTAACTGACGACCACTTATGCACAAGCTGAAATAGATGGATATTAGTAACATTGATCTTCACGAAGGACGGATAGTGTATTGTTCTGAAAAATCACCTTCCTACCAAGAGATGAGGATGGGGAGGAGCAAGGACAGGGATCACGTCCCTTGTTCCTGCCCCGGAGACTCGGCAGCTCGGCTGGGGCTTTGGTCGCGCCTTGCCCCATTGCAGGCAGAAGTTACAGCCATAAGTTTCCATTCAGCCATGGAAGCTCCTTTGCTTCATCTATACCTCTTATTTCATTTCTTGCCTCTTACTTTCACACAATCACGGAGACTCAGTAACCAAGGCAAATATATAACTGACCCAACGAAAACGCATGGTTCCACATTCATAATCTCTCAAAACTCAGAGAGAGACAAATCACACCCCACATGCCAAGCGTCGAACTCTGCCACAAACTCCAATTCCCAAAGTTTCATCACACACACTCCACAAACAGAGAGAACCGGCCAACTCACCCACACTAGACATGGAGAGAGAACACCGAGATAGCGCGTGAGAAAGAGAGAGACGATCGGATTGCCGGGTACCTGAGGTCCGGCGGTGACGACGACAAGCTGCGGTGGTGGTGTGGCGTCGCTGCTTATTGGGAGTTCCACGAAGGTGGCAAGAAAAGTGTCAACGCACGCACACTCCACACAAACTAAGCAGGGTCTCTGTTTTTTTCTTCTTTTTGGGTCGAAAGCGGCCTTCGAGGTAAAAGCGTGAAGTAGCTAAATTTGTCATGACGGGGAAGCGTAATCGTAAGTCGTAAGCAAGGGAAATGGGCTCATTATAAAACTCATTTAAACCTGTTTATTGTGAGCTTTCTAATTTTAAAATCCGTTTATGATCTATTTATTAATTTTAAACTGACCGTTTATGAACCATTTCCATAATTTTGGGTTAATTATGAGTTTGTGACCTATTGTTTACCGCCTAATGGTCGCGATTGATCTGATCTTTGACGAGCTACCTTGAGACATGTAGATTGACTTAATTCTAGTCATTTTCGACAAAATTGTGGCCGATTGAGAGTACAGATAGAGAACATCGCAGCTTGATTGTGGATAGCGCGAATCTATCTTGTGGTGGTAGCCGATTTTTCAGCTTCTGACCCTCGGTTATCTATAAATGATCAAGGAAAACCTGTTGGAACCAAAAGAATAATAATAAACTTTGGAAACTTGGAATAAGATCACAAATAATTATTGGAGGGACAACTTTTGTTTAGAATGCTTTGTCTTTGTGGCTTCGTGTTTGGCTTAATTTACAACTCATGACTTCATCCCTTTATATAGGAATTGAAGTTCATAAACTCCAATGATTACATTTAATAAAGAAACATAACAATCCACAATCATTAAGAAAGACAATAAAACAGCTTAATCTGTTGAAGAAAATCGAAGCCACTTTGAAGTTTTTATGACTCTTCTTTAACGCTTGTAGCTTCCAGCAACCGACGTGCTCAATCACACCAATAATCAAATTTATGTTTCTCCAACAGCCTCCCTTAAAATTGATTTTGGAATTCAACAACACCGAGCATCATCTTTAATTTTTTGAACGTCTCCGTCTTCAATGGTTTCGTCAAAATATCTGCAATATGATCTTCTGACCTACAGAAATTAAGTTCGATCTCGCCATCTTTGACTCTATCACGAATATAGTGATACTTGATGTCGATATGTTTGCTCCTGCCATGAAAAACTGGATTCTTGGCTAAAGCTATAGCCAATTTATTATCACACAATATTTTGGTAGGACCTGACTATTCATGCATTAATTCACACAACATCCTACGAAGCCATATTGCTTGACATGTCGCTGAAGATAACGTTATCTATTCTGCTTCAGCTGTCGAAAGTACAACGACTTGTTGTTTTTTCGAGGACCAAGAAATTACTCCTGATCCAAGAAAGAAAGCATTTTTAGAAGTACTCTTTTGAATCTCAATATCACCTGCCCAATCACTATCTGTGTAGCCCACTAAACTGAAATTATCGGTATAAGAATATAAAATTCCATGATTACGAGTTCCACTGACATACCGTAAAATTTTCTTTGTTGCCTGCAAATGTGATTAGTATGGTTTCTCCATAAACCGACTAATAATTCCCATGTCATAACTAATATCTGGCCTAGTAGAAGCCAACTATCTTAAATTGCCAATGATGCTTTTAAAATAAGTGGGATTTACTAGTTCACCGGCTCCAATCGTTCTGCTATGGGAGTTCGTATTGATTTGAGTAATTCCATCTTCAATCGCTTCAAAATATCATTAGCATATTTCTGCTGTGAAATAAATATGCCATCATTTGTTTGCTTCACTTCAAGGCCTAAAAAATAGGACATCAATCCTAAATCTGTCATCTCGAAATGGATAGTCATAGCCTCCCTGAATTCAGCAAACATCTTTGGACAGCTCCATGTAAATATCAAGTCATCAACATAAAGGCACACGATTATTATGTCATCGTTAGTATTTGACTTGATATATAGTATATGCTCATATGAACACTTTTGAAAATCATGCTCTAATAGGTAAGTGTCAATCGTCGTGTACCAC
This sequence comes from Syzygium grande, assembly GCA_024733475.1. Classification (NCBI taxonomy): domain Eukaryota; kingdom Viridiplantae; phylum Streptophyta; class Magnoliopsida; order Myrtales; family Myrtaceae; genus Syzygium; species Syzygium grande. Next base: position 27,553,846 of record JAMXDD010000008.1, on the reverse strand, counting down.
GCTCGAGGTGCTTGTTTTAGCCCATATAATGCCTTTTTTAGTTTGTAAACTTGATTTTCATGCCCTTTCTTCTCATAACCCTGCGGTTGCTCCACATAGACTTCCTCTTCAAGAACACCATTGAGAAATGCTGATTTCACATCCATTTGATGGATCTTCCAACGATTCTGAGCTGCGAGTGCTAAGATCATCCGAATGGTATCCATTTGAGCCACTGGTGCAAATACTTCAAAATAATCAATACCTGGCTTTTGTTTGTAGCCTTTTGCAACCAACCTAGCTTTATGTCGGTCCGCTTGACCGTCAGGCTTGTACTTCGTCTTATATAGCCACTTGACACCAATGGGCTTCTTACCAGGTGGTAAAGAAGTTAACTCCCATGTGTCATTCTTTTCAATGGAGTGGATTTCTTCATCCATTGCTAGGATCCACTTCTCATCTGCTAGCTGTATCATCATAGGACACGGGGTCACATTCTGCAAATAAACAAAAATTTATCATAGTTTCATCGATGATTTCATCACTAGCACTATCATCATCTCTTGTGACAACATAATCCTTGAATCTTGATGGCGTCTCTCGCAATCACTGTGAACGACGTATCGGCGGTTCTGAAACTGCTCTTGGTGAAGAAAATAAAGTACCAGGCAAAGATGATGGATCTTCAGTTGAAGATTTTTCTATCTCTCCCACCAATAGTTCATCTTCGATGGTGATGCTTTTTGGTCAATCTTCTGGTTCCAGTCCCAGGCTTCATCTTCAAAAAACTGGACATCCCTACTGATGATCGCCTTCTTAGTGACTGGATTATACAGCTTATAACCCTTAGTCATGTCACTGTAGCCGATGAAGATGCACTTCTGGCTTTTCTCATCCAACTTTTTCCTCCGTTCATTTGGTATATGGGGATATGCCATGCACCCAAATACTCGTAGGAACGAAACATCTGGCTTGTTGCCACTCCAAGCCTCTTCTAGAGTTCTTCCAAGAACACTCCTTGTTGGACACCTGTTTAGCACAAATACAGCACACGTAACGGCCTCTGCCCAAAACTTCTTGGGTAAATTTTTGGCCTTTAGCATACTTCTTGCCATTTCAAAAATTGTCCTGTTCTTTCTTTCTGCTATACCATTTTGTTGAGGAGTATAGCTGGCAGTCAATTGACATTTCACTCCATGAAATTTACAGTATTTGTCAAATTCATTCAAAGTGAATTCTCCCCCTCTATCTAATCTCAAAGTCTTTAAAATAAAGTCATTATGCTTTTCAACATAGACTTTAAATTCTTTAAATTTGCCAAAAGCTTCAGATTTTTCTCTCAGAAAATATACCCATGTTTTTCTAGTAAAATCATCCACAAAAATTAACGTGTACCTTTTTTTTCTCGACTGATTCCACCTCAACAGGGCCACATATGTCTGTATGTACCAACTCCAATGGTTGTTTTGCTCTTTTGGCTTTCCAACTGGAAAGGATTCTCGATGTTGTTTTCCAACAAGACATCCTTCGCATGGTCAATCTAGACTGTCAATCAGAGGCATGCCGGTCACCATCTTTTTCTGGACTAGTAATTTTAGTCCACGAAAATTTAGATGACCAAATCAAAGATGCCACAACCAGTTTGTATTTTTCATCATCGCTTGAAAACTCAAAAGATTCTTCATCTAAAGAGTCAAAGGGAACATTCGGTTCTTTGTCATTTGCACCATCGTAATCAACTTATCATTCACACCTTTGATGGTGCAAACTCCATTTTCGATATGGACTTTATAGCCTTTTTCGGAAAGTTGTCCAACACTTAAACAAATTCCAAAAAAGTCCCGGTACAAAGAAAACATCTGCAATAGTAACATTAGTACCATCTTTTGACTTGATATTAATGTTAACTTTGCCCATTACGAGAACTTTGGATTTATTCCCAAAATTAACTTCACCATGAACCATCTCATCCAATTGTAAGAATAACTCCTTTTGGCCATACATATGATTACTAAACCCAGTATCAAGGTACCATATGTTGGTGTCCACAATGCTCGAGTCATTCTTCTTGCACGCTAGCACCACATTTTCCTTGGCATCAATGGCATGTGCTTGTTGTTCTTGCTCGTACGCCACCTTTGCTTTACATTCGGATTTGTAATGTCCAAATTTGTTACACTTAAAACACTTGACCTTTGATTTGTCACGTGTTTTATATTTTCCGGTGAAATTAAAATTTCCATGTCCACGTCCTTGACCACCTCCATGACCTCGGCTACCTTGATAGCCTCCTTGGCTTGATTGAGTGACCCAACTCTGCAATGCTTGCTCGGGAGTCGAATCGATGGACTTTTGATTCATTCTTTGCTCATGCAAGCACAATGAACCCATCAACTGCTCCAACGTCATGGTTGACACATCTTGCCCTTCTTCAATCGCCATGACAACGTAATTAAATCTTTCGGTCAAAGACCTCAAGATCTTTTCTACAACTCGCACATCTTGGAGTTGTTCACCATTAACCCTCAATTGGTTAACAATGGTTTGCACACGATCAAAGTACGCCGAGATTGATTCAGAGTCATTCATATGTAAAGACTCGAAATCTCCTCAAAGTGTTTGAAGCTGCACACGTTTGACACGATCATCGCCTTTGTAGGATTGTTGCAAAATATCCCACGCTGCTTTCGTGGTTTCCGCGCTCGATATTTTTTCAAATATCATTTCCTCTACGGATTGAAAGATCGCAAACAATGCTTTCTGATCTTTTTTCTGAGATTCCACCAAAGAGTCTTTCTCCTCCCTTCTCAAAGCATTGAATTCTTCAGCATTGGCCACTTTAGTGTAGCCGCTTTCTACCAAGTTCCACAAATCTTGCGATTTGAAAAGAACCTTCATTTGGACGGACCAATTATTGAAATTCCTCCCGTTCAACTTTGGAAGTTGTAACTGAACGGAACTAGTAGATGCCATTTCTAGCTCTGATACCAAATGTTGGAACCAAAAGAATAATAATAAACTTTGGAAACTTGGAATAAGAGCACAAATAATTATTGGAGGGACAACTTTTGTTTAAAATGCTTTGTCTTTGTGGCTTCATGTTTGGCTTAATTTACAACTCACGACTTCATCCCTTTATATAGGAATTGAAGTTCACAAACTCCAATGATTACATTTAATAAAGAAACAAAACAATCCACAATCATTAAGAAAGACAATAAAACAGCTTAATCTGTTGAAGAAAACCAAAGCCACTTTGAAGTTTTTATGACTCTTCTTTAACGCTTGTAGCTTCCAGCAACCGATGTGCTTAATCACACCAATAATCAATTTTATGTTTCTCCAACAAAACCTCCTCGCTCGTTGGAGAAATTACTATGCAATTTGCTTGCTCCGTCATATTTTTAACTTCGCCGTTGGTCCATGATAGAGGAGTCGGTCATTGTGTAATTTGAAAAACACTTTAAATCAATGGTTTCAAAGTTTGTAATTTCAATGTTTCATAAATGAGAAATTTTCATAATTGATAGAACGGGTGATTCAACCATTGTCATGGATGGGTCATATTAAGTAAGTCATTGTGCTTATTGTTTCATGTTTTTATCTAGATTAGGTGACATCATTACATGACAAATTAATCTCAATGACAAAAACAAGCGAATTGCCAGACTCCAAAATCAAGCTGACAAGTTGTGTGCTATTGTAGCTTATCTGGTCAAGCGAAAACGCCAAGATGAGTTAGTGACGAATTTCGATCCGAAGGAAAGAGACAAAATGCATTTGAACAATCTAGTTTACCTGAAGTAGCAGAGTTCAATGCCACAATGAAAAGATTGGTGGCGAAGGGAAAGTATATGGTCAAAACACCGAATGCCCGCACAGCCATGCCCCTGCGCGACGCCTGCCGCAACTGTTCCTCTCGGGCCGCCAATGACCACAATACCCGTCCAATCATGTTCTCATTCACCCATCATGTGCACCTCAGCCTCTCCTCATTACCCTTTCCCATACGCCATCTCGCGCGCCGCCTCCATTGCCCTCTTATAAATACCGCTCTCTTCCTTCTCAAAAACTAAATTCTCGATATAAACCCTTCCAGCTCTTGCTACCGCCTTCACTGTCTCTTAAGGCACCTCTCTGTCGTCTTAAGTTGCAGGATGGGATCACTCTCCGCTGGTAATTAGCGAATTCGCTAACTGAAATCAGATTGCTGGAGGTTTTTTTTTTGTAGCCATAGTTTTTGGTTTGGTAATTGAATGGGAGTTCAATGTGGAGACTGAATTTTGAGTTTGACTAGTTGATTGTCAGATGTGTTAACCTGAAGGCTCAAGATGTCGGATCCCTATTGCTGATGACTGATGGAACCTGTACTCAAATCTCGTTGCTTGTTGGAGTCTTGTTATGCGGAGTCTAGATTTTCTATTTGACTTGTTGATTATGCTAATGGTAGAATCTGTTTGGTAGACTATGAGATGTATGGCTAGTTGTTGATGTATTCTATTTGGTCTCAAGGCTTCGAGTTATGTGATGCTTGTCGCTGCCAATTGATGGTCACTTGATTGAATCTCATATGTTTTGTTTGTGGTTTCAAGTTTTGAAATAGAATAGAACAGTGTTATTGTTTGTTGAATGGTCAATATAGCCTTAGTGGCTTGTTGAATGGTCAATATAGCCTTAGTGGCTTGTTGGTCCTCGACCTTCCCACCTTGTTCGTCAACTACCTTACCGACATTGCGCCTTGGCTCAACTTGGGTCTCATTCCACTTGTTATGGCCTAGCTAATCTAATGTTCCCTTATCCATACAGCCTTAAGAAAGTCTTTCCAAAATCAGTGTTACTCACAACAACTCAAGGAATTTTTAGAGAGATAAGCTCTCAACTTATGTTTACATCTCTTAATAATCCAAATGAGGGGAAGGGAGCCCTATTTATACAAGAACTCCTATAATTGCAGCCGTAGATCTACAATCCGATCTAATGGTGAAAATTGACGAAAAGTCACTAAAACTCAAGTGGATATTTACAACATTGTCCCCAAGATTACTTTAGAATACCATGTGTGCATCTCTCATATTACCCTTGGAACATTCTAAAGTCTCCAAAAAACTCTAGATACAAGAAGATTCTAGAACACTGGCCGATTTATAGGTTATCTTGACCTACCGGCTTGAAAACCTTTGGACCATAACACTAGGATCTTTGTTGCTATCCTCAGCAATAGAACTACTCCTCATACCCAAATCTCAAACACCATTAACGATGGCTTTATTTCACCATTCATTCCGAAACTTCCCAAAGTCCCCAAAACGCACATGTGCTGCATGCCAAGTCGCAAAAATCCCGCAAAAAGTTGCGTGTAGAATACGATCTATAGACTGAATCTCAGAAAAAAAGCCAACTGATCAACGTCCGCCATAACTCCACTGGCGAGCACGTAAATTAGACTGTGACTCAGGCCCTACAACTTGCAAGTTCTAAACAAAACTCGCCACTCCAAATACGAGGGCTGGGTTGCTTGCCATAGACTTGCGAGAGGGCGGCCTTCGCTCTATTCTGTGGTGAGTGCAAATGACGTGGCAAGACATGGATATCCATGTATCGAAGTGGCGTTGACACCATTCCATGTCAGCATTTTTGACCATATATTTGATGGAAGGACTGACATAAACAAAAGAATTTATAGTTCAAGGATTCGGTTGGACCGAAAAAAGGAGTATAACGATCAGATTGAATAAACTAAAGAAGTATGTAGTTCCAGCCTCAAACCATTAATTACAGAATAAACTTGTCATAATGTTGTTTTCTATAAATAAGTAAGAGTATTTGTTGATACAAAATAAGCACAGGGGAGCTTATCCCGTCGTAAGCCTTAAATTAGTGATATGGGTTATTGTAACCATAGAAAAAGTCTTAGAACAAACATTATGACAAGAAGAATTTTGCTTTTGCTGTTGCGTCGTTGGGAATGAATAGAATACTTCATTGTTGCAGCGTCATTGGTCAGACTACTTTTTGTGTGCACAAGATAATAATCTTCATGGAAGGTTAAGGAATATCAGATCTTTCTTGTCTCCCCACAGCTATTGTTTTCATGGTTAGCATGGTTCTTCACTATATAGTCTGGGACGCAAACCGGACTTCTCCAACAACGGCAAGAAGGAAGAACGAACTCTCGATCTTGAATCTCAGGTAAGCCTGCATAATTTTTCTCTCAACATCTTCCAACTCGGTGCTTCTTGTGCAGACATAGAGCATTATGTCTCGTGACCACATGCTGCAATTATTTTTCAAATCAAATAGTACAAGAACTATATATGCATTCAACTTTACTGATTGCCCTTAGAATAGCCAAGATATAGAAGGTTAGATTACGCGTGTTCTAGTAAGATTTTTGGGGAAAAGTACAGAAAAAGTTGTAAACTTATTATATTGGTAAAATTCAGTCTTAAACCTTTCAATTGGATCAATTTAGTCCTAAACCTTTTCACATTTATACCAATTCAGTCCATTCGCCCAATTTAGGCCGGAAATCGCTGATGTGGATGTCGGTGATTCTACATGAGTACATGGCAATGCTAAAGTTGAGGTTGACAATTTTCTAAATTTTTTCTGAATTATTTTTATTTTTTTACACATTGGGTTCGTGAGGTTGCCAGCCAATCATCACTAGCCACAGGTGAAGGCCTGGCGACCCCCACCTAGTTTGGGTGAGGTCCCTTACTGCCCTCGTTCGCCACTAGCGAGGTCCTCCACTCCCTTGCCTGTTGGTCGGCGAGGGGGCGAGGGCATTGTGGCCCTCATCCACTACTAGCGAGGGCTTGTTGGTTGGCGAGGTGGCGAGTGCATCGCAGCCCTCGTTGGCCCACAGTTGGAACAAAAAAAACAAAAGAAAAAACAAAAACACAAGAAAAAATAATAAAAAAATTAGAAAAATTAAAAAATATTAATTTTTTTTAAGAAATTTATCCACGTCAATGCCGACCGTGCCACTTAAAATGATTGGCGTCCATGTCAGCAATTTATAGCCTAAATTGGCCAAATGAACTGAATTGGTACTAATGTGAAAATGTTTAGGATTAAATTGGTCCAATTGAAAAGTTTATGACTGAACATGTACCAATATAATAGGTTTAGGACTAGCTGAGCACCACCGATTGAACCTTCCAAGAGCAGGGGTTTCTTCATGACAATCAAAATCAGACCACATTAGTCTGTCAATGTAGACCTTGTGCCATTTCTGGAGTAGATTAAACGCATCGTGAGCTGCGGCGTGTTCTACTAGAAAAATACATCATTTTCACGTTGTTTTTGGCTTTGTTTTTCTTTTTGACGGGACTCGAGTCCCATTAAATGGAAAAAAAGAACGTATGCTTAATTCATTCTGTCATTAGGCACCAAATCACCGTGACATGAACGAATGTCAATGGAATTATGCCCAAACGTACCTTTTCACTCTTTCAAGTTTCATGGGTTTGTAATCTTTTTCTTTCACTTGTTTAGGCATGAGTCAGACTGTCAAGGAAGTTGCGGTAACCATAATGACGAAGATGGACAACTTGCCTCCCGTGTCCACCGAGTGTTGCATCTATCGAGTGCCTGAGAAGTTCCGCAGAGTAAAATGCAGAGGCCTACACACCGCAGGTCATCTCCATCGGGCCGTTCCACCATGATAAGACAGAGCTTCAGTCGAGGTAGGAGATCAAACTGAGGTACTTGAAGGGCTTCCTCCACCGCATCAAGGCCGACCTCCTAGCTTGTACCAGAATTATCAGGGAATCGGAAGACTGCATTTGGCAATGCTACCAAGAAAATCTTACCCAAGGCAGCGACGAGCTCATTGAAATTATTTTGGTGGACGCAGTTTTTGTAGTTGAGCTTTTTCATAAGGAACCATTGCGTCGAGCACCGAGATGAGAACTATGAGATATTCAGCAAGCAGTGGATGGGCAATGGCGTATTCCACGACGTTCTGCTCCTGGAAAACCAAGTTCCGTTTTTTGTCCTCGAGAATCTCTATAACCTCACCGTATTGAGGACCACCGTCACATTCTTCAAGCTCAGCTACGAGTACTTCAAATATGCCTTGCACGGGCACGAGCTTGCAGGCACGAGAAGTCAGGTGTTGCACCTAGTGGACTACGTGCGAGCCCCGCAACTGCCCTCATTCCCGCGGGGCATGATGTCCAAACAGGCCAAGAAATTTGAGCTGACTCGCAGCGCAAAGGAGCTGCACGAGGTCGGCGTCAAGTTCAGACAGGCTGAGGGAACCTCGTCCGTGCTCGATGTCATCTTCAGGGACGGGACCCTCGTGATGCCGCACCTGGTTGTGCACGAGTGGACCGAGGTGTACTTCAGAAACATGATTGCGTACGAGCAGTGCCACCACGACTACAATTACATCAGCAGCTACGCCGTCCTCATGGACAGACCCATCGACACGCCCAAAGACATCGACATTCTAATCCGCCGCGGAATGTTGGAAAATCAGCTCGGGAGCACGGAAGATGTGGCTAGTCTCGTGAAGGGCATGTACAAGGAGACCGTAAGATAATCCAGCATGTACTTGTACTCGAGGCAATGCGAGGATCTGAACGAGTACTACCGGACCCACCGGTGCATTGCCCTCCTTAATCGGGACTACTTCAGCAAGCCGGTGTTCAGGATCTCCGCGGTCACCGGTGGGGTGTTGCTCGTTCTCACCATATGTTAGAGTAATTAAATAATAAATCATGCCTTCATATAACAGCTTAAACTTTTAGAATAATTGATTGTGATCCCACAAAATCTTACACGGTATCATAGCAGGAGATTATGAGTTTAAATCTTTTCAAGTCCCATTTGCCTCTCTAATTAAATATTTTCATGCTTAGTGCTAGATAAAAAGACCAAATCAAGTGTGAGGGGGAGTGTTAGAGTAATTAAATAATAAATCACGCTGTCATCTAACAGCTTTTGATCGTTTCCTAAAATGTTACGCCATAGTGCAAACCGCGTGTTCCTTGATGGATGTTTATGTGGGCGATGCAGGGAGATTGTTCCGTCGGCACAAGTGATGCACGTTGGAATAAACTTCGCCCAACTACTCTTCAATTCGCTATTTCTTTTTTTTTTTTTTCAATTGCTCATTGTTGGTTTTTGGTTTTAATGTGCAAGTGTGTGTAAGTGTGTGGAACAACACTCGGCAACGGAGCAAAAGAATGGAAAGGTGTTCACTCCAAAAAAATGATCAATTTTTTGGTATAATCGACAAGTGACGGAGCAGTCAATAATAACAAAGTTTGGTGAATAACAAAACTTAGCGATGAAAAGAACAATTGACAATTCTATCACGACCCTCCTAAACGGGCATATGGAGATGAGAGGGTTAGAGGTAATGCCAAGTTAGGGACTAACGGTTTGCAATCGGATCAGGTTCTCCCAAACTCTTATCTCGCATGCGTTTGAATTTTTGTTTTAGTCTTGATTAATCCAAAAACTTCTATAGGAAGGAGTGGCCACTAGCCTATTGAAGTCGGCTAGAAACCAAGTGAGGTATCGGATGATACCTCACTTCCTATGCAACTAGAGATCTAGAGTATGTTACTTGATTACACTAGTTATCTAATAATTGCTCTTTCGATACCTAATATTGATCATTTGTTAACTAAGTGTTGCATGCAGTTTTCTTATTCAACTATGAGTCCTAAAGTTCTTGTCTGCTAAGTATCCATGCAATGTTTATTTATTTATTATGGTCTTAAAATGTAACCTACAAGCAAATCACAACACAAAAGCTATAAAAAAGAATCACATCTAACTCAGCAAAATAGTAATGAAAGAACGAGTAAAGAGCAAAATGCAAGAAAGTAATTCAATACAAGTCGAGCAAAAAATATAACATGGCCTTGTTATTAAGCTTTAGGACAATAACTCCCATGAGCTTAGTTCAAATCGAGTTCAATTTCTTTTTAAAGGATTAATCTAGCTAAACCTTAACTAGATCAGAGGTACTCCTTAATCCCTAAACTATATGTATACTAATTAAATGAAACAAAAACAATTATAATATTAAAATCTAACAACCTAATCAAGATCTATTTCTCAGCTTTTTCAGAATTCTTTCAATTTTTTTAATTTTTTTTTTTTTTAATTTTAATTTTTTTTTTTTAAATCATTTATATTCTGGAAAACGGCACCCTAATCCCTAAACTATATGTATACTAACTAAATGAAACAAAAATAATTCTAATATTAAAATCTAACAACCTAATCAAGGTCTATTTCTAAGCTATTTTCAGATTTCTTTTAATTTTTCGAATTTTTTTTTATTTTTTTATTTTTTAATTGATTTTTTAAAAAAATCATTTATATTCTGGAAAACGGGGACCTGGGCCGGGCCCTTGGGCTCGGTCTGAATATGGCCTGTACGCTGGTCTCGTTGACCCGGGCCAAGGACACGCTTGAGCTTTTAAGTCAAACCGATTTTCAAAGCAATCCAAGCCCAATTAAAAAGCAAATTAAGCCCAACTCACAATAACCCAATGCTTCTATCAAAGCAGATCAAGCCCAAAAACCATCAATTCAATTATAACTAGAATTATGCCCAAACTTTCTTAAAAAAACAACTAAAGGTCAAGAACTCTCAAAACTTAACAATAAATTCAGAATATTCAAAGCTTTAATCAACGAACACCACTTTCCACCTACAAGCAGAGCACAACCAAGACATTACCGTGAGTTACGTTAGTCCACCACCATTGGACCCTCACTAGAGAATCCGACTCACAGCTAGTGATCGTCCATCTCCATCCAAGTCATTTTATCATACAATTCAAAAAAACTCACGGCCTATGAATAAGGAAGCGAGATGTGATGGAACGAATCCTCGTGAATCGTCACCAATAAATAGCTCCTAGTCATTTTTCTCATCGCCCGCCACCGTCAATTGTGACAAAAGATGCCAAAAAAAAAAAAGAACAATCGGGTGCATAGTTTCGGTCTCAACGATCATGAACACACTCGAAATCATGGTTGATAACCAATGAAGCAATCAATAAGGTATAAACTTTATCAACACTCATTCAGTTTGAACACTTTGAGAAGCTATTTTATGAAAATGCCATAGACGCATTTTGTCGAACAGGTCATAGTCAACAAGTTAAGGAGTAGGTTTCGACCATTTCAGACTCAGGTTTAAGGGCTAATCGTTAGATAATTCTGGCAGGTAATGTTCAAAATCGCTAAAATCAGCCCAACCAGATTTGACATATGCTTTAACGGGGACTAAATCTCAGCTTTAACTTCAATTGAAACTGAACAGAAGAGAGATAAGATATCTGATCATTATCACTAATAATTAATGAATTCGCTAACTTAATTTGAGTTGGCAGAGGTTTTTTCGTCCCCACAGCTTTTGGTTTGGTAATCGAATGGGACCATTGTTGTTGCTCGTTGAATATTCAATGTGGAGACCGAATTTTGAGTTTGACTAGTTGATTATGAGATGTGTTGACCTTAAGGCGAGTGCTAGAATTTGACAATTCATAGGCTCAAGATGATCCTTATCGCTGATGATTGATGGATCCTGTACTTGTTGCTCCCTCGTTACTTGGAGCACTGTTGTTATGCGGAGTCTAGAGGTATGCTGATGGTAGAATATGTTTTGCAAACTATGACATATATGGTCCTTGTCGATAGTAGTTGATGAATTCAATTAGGTCTTGAGGCTTCGAGATCTGTGATAATTATCGCTGTCAACTGATGGTCCTCTGATTGAATCTCATACATTTTGTTTGTGATTTCAAGTTTTGAAATAGAACAGAGCAGTAACCTTGTTGAATGGTCAGTAATGATCAGTATAGAGGCTTGTTGCATTGTTCCCCACGATTCCACTTGTCATAGGCTAGCTATTCTAATGTTTTTTATTCGTGTGGCCTTAGGAAACTCTTTCCAAAGCTATTCTAGAAAGAAGCTCTCAACTTATGTTTACATAATTTAGTAATCCAAATGAGGGGGAGGGGAGCCTTATTAATGCAAGAACCCCTATAATTGCAATCGTAGATCTACAATCCGATTTAACAGTGAAGATTAATGATAAGTCCAAAATACAAGTGGATATTTCCTATATTGTCCCCAGGATTACTCTAGAATACCATGTTTACATTTCCCTTATTACTCTTGGAACATTCTAGAGTCTCCTAAAAAACTGTAGATACAAGAAGATTCTAGAACATTGGGCTGATTTATGGGTTATCTTGACCTATTTCCTTGGTCTATTGGGCTTGAAAACCTTTTGGACTATAACACTAAGATCGTTGTTGCCATCCTCAGCAGTAGAACTACTACTACTCATACCCAAATCATAAACACCATGGACGGTAGCTCTGTTTCACCATTCATTCAGAAACTTTCCAAAGTCCCCAAAACGCACATGTGCTGCATGCCAAGTCCCAAAAATCCCTATTGCGCGTAGAATACGATCTATAGATTGAATCTCAGTAAAAGCCAACTCATCAACGTCTGCCATAACTACACTGGCGAGGACATAAATCAGACTGTGACTCGGGCCCTAGAACTCGCAAGTTCTAAACAAAACTTGCCACAGACCTGCGAGAGGGCGGCCTTCACTTGATTCTGTGGCAAGTGCAAATGACGTGGCAAGACATGGATATTCATGTATCGAACTGGCTTTGACATGGTTCCACGTTAGCATTTCCGTCCATATATTTGATGGAAGGACTAACTTAAGCAAAAGAATTTATAGTTCCAGGATTCAATTGGATGGAAAAAAGGAGTTTAAGGTTTAGATTGAACAAATTGAAAAAGTATATCGTTCAAGCCTTAAACCATTAATTACCGAAAAAAACTTGCCATAATGTTCTTTTTTATAATATTTTTTGATACAAAATAAGCACAGGGGAGCTAATCCCTGTCATAAGCCTTAAATTAGTGATATGGGTATATGTAACCATAGAAGAAGTCTTCGAACAAACATTATGCCAAGAAGAATTTTGCTTTTGCTGTTGAGTCACGGAGAATAACTAAAATACTTCATAGTTGCAGTGTAATTGTGACCAAAGTATTATCGCCTTTTCTGCATCAAAAACTTCTCTAACAGTCTTAGATAAAGTTGGACCATGAGGAGATCTTTTCTGCTTAATGGCAAAGAAACCAAATAACTTTGTTCTGTGTCTTTTTCCTCTTCTAGGTTTTCTTTGTGCTTGATAGCAATGGTCAGACCTTCTTTTGTGTGCACAAGATAATAATGCTTCATATAAGGTTAAAGAATATCATATCTTTCTTTGATCCCCCCATAGCTACTGTTTTCATGGTTTGCATAGTTTCTCATTATATAGTCTGGGAAGCAAACCGGACTTCTCCGAGGACAGCAAGAAGGAAGAACGCATTCTTTACCTCGAATCTCAGGTAAGCCTGCTTAATTTTTCTCTCCACATCTTTCAACTCAGTGCTTCTTGTGCAGATGTAGAGCATTATGTTTAGTGAACACATGCGGTAATTATTTTCAATTCAAATAGTGCGAGAACTATGTATGCATTCGACTTTACTGATTGCCCGTAGAACAGCTGAGAAATAGAAGGTTAGATTATGCGTGTTTCCAGTGGAATTTATAGGAGTAATGATCTTTTATTATTTGCGGCCATGTGATTTTAACCGCAGATTGACTTTGTTGCATGGCGGTGAGGAAGCTGACTGTCTTTCATTATTCGTTTCTCAAGCTTTGTAGATTCTTCAGATATTTTCTCAACTGGCTGAGGCACAAGGCCTCCTGAAACTGAACGACTTTTCCGACTTGCCCCACGTTGAATGGCAGATACGCAGCCGAGTGCCACAGGTAAAATCTTTCGGAGCAGGGGTTTCTTCATGACCATCAAAATCAGATCACGTCTTCTGTCAATGTAGATCTTTGTGCCATTTCTAAAACAGATTGAATGGTTCGCAAGGCGTGGCGGGTTTTCTGTTCTACTAGAAAAAAAACATCATATTCATGTTGTTTTTGGCTTTGTTATTCTTTTTTGAGGTGACTCGAGTCCTGTTAAATGGAAAAAAAAGAATGTATGCTTAATTCATTCTCTTCCATTAGGCACCAAATCACCGTATGTCGTTCATGTCGATGGAATTATGCCCAAATGTACCTTTTCACTCTTTCTAGTTTCAGGGGTTTGCAATCTTTTTCTTTCACCTGTTTAGATATGAGTCAGACGGTCAAGGAAGTTGCGATTACCATAACGACTAAGATGAACAACTTGCCTCCTGCATCCACCGAGTGTTGCATCTATCGAGTGCCTGAGAAGTTGCGCAGAGCAAATGCAGAGGCCTACACACCTCAAGTCATCTCCATTGGGCCGTTCCACCATGATAAGACAGAGCTTCAGTCGAGCGAGGAGATCAAACTGAGATACTTGAAAGGCTTCCTCCGTCGCATTAGGGCCGACCTCCTTGCTTGTACCAGAATGATCAGGGAATCGGAAGACCGCATTCGGCAATGCTACCAAGAAAATCTCACCCAAGGCAGCGACGAGCTCGTAGAAATGATCTTAGTGGACGCAGTTTTTGTAGTTGAGCTTTTCATAAGGAACCATTACCCCGAGCACCGAGACGAGAACGATGAGATCTACAGCAAGCAGTGGATGAGCAACGGCGTATTCCATGACATCCTGCTGCTGGAAAACCAAGTCCCATTCTTTGTCCTCGAGAATCTCTATAACCTCACCGCATTGAGGACCACTGTCACATTCTTCAAGCTCAGCTACGAATATTTCAAAGAAGTCCTGCATGGGCACGAGCTCGCAAGCACGAGAGTTCAGGTAAAGCACCTGGTGGACTACGTGCGAGCCCTGCAACTGCCCTTGTTCGCGCGGGGCGTAATGTCCAAACTGGTCAAGAAATTCGAGCTGACTCGGAGTGCAAAGGAGCTGAAAGAGGCCGGCGTCAAGTTCAGACGGGGCGAGGGAACTTCCTCCGTGCTTGATGTTGTCTTCAAAGACGGGACCCTGGAGATGCCACGCGTGGTTGTGCACGAGTGGACAGAGGTGTACTTCAGGAACATGATTGCGTACGAGCAGTGCCACCACGAATACAAGTACATCAGCAGCTATGCCATCCTCATGGACAGCCTCATCAACATGCCTGAAGACATCGACATTCTAATCGGCTGTGGAATTTTGGAAAATCAGCTTGGGAGCACGGACGCCGTGGCTAGTCTCATCAATGGCATGTACAAGGAGACCATGAGGGACTCCAGCAAGTTCCTCTACTCGAGCCAGTGTGAGAGCCTGAACATGTACGGCCGGACCCGGTGGCACCGGATGAAGGCTGCGTGGTACCAGTGGAGGGTCATCCTCAAGCGAGACTACTTCAGCAACCCGTGGTCTGGGGTCTCCGTGGTTACGGCGGTGGTGCTGGTCGTTCTCACCTTGGTGCAAACCGCGTGTTCCTTTCTGGATTTTTATGCGGGTGACGCCTGGAGATTGTTCCGTCGGCGCAAATAGAAAGTCTCAAACTGGATTTCCGTATCCAAAACACACTTGTCAGTGGCCGCATCACTTTTGAAATAAATCGTAAAGACCGCAAAGGAGATCTTAATGAAGCCCTGTATAACTATTGACTTGAGTTTCTCTGCTGCCAGAAAGGTTGATTGTCCACTAGAACACATTAACGCTCTCAAAAGTAACAGGCTGAATGGGACGAGCAAACACCAGAAAGAGAGAAATCAAAAGCTAATCTAAGAAAATGTCAGGTCATTGGCCAGAGAATCAGGATCATTGACGATCTAATGGAAGGAACGGAGAATGCAGATTCTGATCCGAACAGTAATTACAAGAAATACTCGATCTTTCCGAGAATGCTTGTGAGGAGCTACCGATCTCCCGAAAGTAGGCTCCGCCACTAGAGTTTTCAACAATTAATGGGTCCTTGAAACTAAAATTCAACAGCAATGCCCCGAACTAGACTGCTAACTTCAAATTTCAAAGCAGATGAACCAAAATCGAAGTAAAATAAGAAGCTTGGAAACAAACAAAAGGCACTAACATAACATGTGTTAGAGATATATTTATGAGATTCTGTATATTTTCTTTGATTGGTCCTGATTGATTATAATTGATATTTTGCTACTTTATATAGCCATCTTATAGAGCTTGTGAATAGTTTCATGCACTATTCATTCGATAACTTACAAAATATTACATTTTTATGTCATCACAATTCCCAGCTTGGTATGGGAGCCTTCTTGTGTTGTGAGAGAGCATCCATCGAGTTTGTTTCATAACAACTCCAACCACATCGATCGTATTTCTCCATCGTGGTTGTCACAAGGCCAACCGCATCGGCCACATTGCTCCAGTTTCTCTGCCAAGTCCACAACTTCAATTTCTGTTCGAGACTCTTCCGCTGCTCGTTTCAGAAAACAAACAACACCACCAAACCCGCCATCCTCAGACAAATCATAGCTTGAAATTTCAATGTAGACAGTTGACAGATGCAGCCTCACGCACAACCAAGCGTCGCCTCCTCTTAGCCGGTTGCATTTCAGTGCTATTTCGACATAGTTTGGTGGTTCTTTCAAACAACGAACACTACCACCAGACTCGACGCCGTCAGTTGAGCCAGCCACTCAAATTTCACCGCCAAAATCCATCACACACGCCCACATGCATGCACTACCAGAAGCCACTGCATGTGAGATCCATGCGCTGCCGAAGCTCCATGCACCAATCGCTCCTACCATGTCAACTGCCACATCAGCATGCCACGTCAGCATTTGACCGATGACCGTTGCCATTGATCAGCATTGACCCTTATTAACCTGCTTTGACCGTTGACCAGTTCAGTCAAACCGGTCCGACCAGTTCCGAGGCACTTTTCCGACTGGTTTGGGCACTTTCCAACCGGTTCTAGGCGACCTCACCGATTTCCAAGATATTTTGACGTGTTGAGTCAATTTTTTGCTTTATTTTCTGAATATCTGCTCTCGTGGCACTGGTTTCTTTATATTTCTTGTTCAATCTGCCGTGTTGAAACTCATAAAATATGGATAAATTTTAAGTTTCAAGACCTAATTGTCATCCATTGTGACCTAAGCAACTTTCAGGGATGCATAATCCACCTTGGAACCACGATCCACATGCTAGTCCATCTGCCACTACTGGTACCATAAATTCTTCCCCAGTGGATTGTCTGTTACTCTCTCATTAGAGAATTTTCATTCTATTATTAAAAAATATGGTACTTCTGGCTTCTATGTTTCTTCTGTGATGCTTCTTATTAGTGCTTTTTTTACTCCACTTGCTGCAATTATACGACTTTAAATTCTAATTTATTTTAGTCAAAATCATTCACTTCACATGCTCCTACCATTCACACAATTGATAGTTACCAAATGAGAGTCGGCCATACATAAAACATTTCAATATTATATTGTCCTTGCCTAAACTTTTATGGTTTCCAAACTGTCCTTAAATTTGATTTTAGTAGGCGAATTATGAGAACTTGGTTTTGATGTTCATTTCTCTTCTCATGGCCATCATGTATAGAATTCACGGACGAGACAAGACATAGAGTTAAATGCCCATTTGAGCCTGTTTACTTTAATATGCTCAACTTTTTTGCTGGTTGTACTACC
The DNA here is from genome assembly GCA_024733475.1 of Syzygium grande. Taxonomy (NCBI): domain Eukaryota; kingdom Viridiplantae; phylum Streptophyta; class Magnoliopsida; order Myrtales; family Myrtaceae; genus Syzygium; species Syzygium grande. Next base: position 27,536,247 of record JAMXDD010000008.1, on the reverse strand, counting down.
ACAGTGTCATCTTCTCGATTAAGTCATGCTTTTATCTGGATTAAGATTTTTGATTTCAAGTGGTTTTTAGGTTCCATCCAAGTCCATTGGGCTGCCATATTCTCTTTACCTAAATCGATTGCTTAATGGTATTGAGGTCATTTTGCGCCAATTTCTCTGGAAGGGCCCGGAATTAGGTACGGGTGGCGCTAAGGTTGCGTGGGATTCGGTATGCCTACCTAAAGAAGAAGGAGGTCTTGGGATCAGGAGACTCACTGAATATAACAGAGCTATGATACTCAAGCACATATGGATTCTTTTCACCGATAAGGAGTCCATGTGGTGTAAGTGGATCCATTCGAACTTCCTTAAAAAAAATTTCTGGGTTGTCTCTAAGCCCACCTTCAGTTCCTGGACGTGGAAGAAAGTCCTCGACATGCGAGTTACTGCTCGTTCTATTCTTCGTTGGAAAATTGGCAATGGTCGATCAGTATCCTTATGGTTTGACTGGTGGCATGACAAAGGCCCCCTCTACCTTTTGTTCAGTAACATGGACATCTACCAGTCTCGTATTCCACGGGACACGTCTGTTCGGACCTTTTATGACTCCGTATGGCAACATTCTCATGCCTTGGAAACTATTCTACACTGGACAGAACCTACCCCTATTTTTGAGGAAGACATTGAAGATGAGCTCATTTGGGCCCCCCAACCTTCCTCTACCTTCTCTGTGGCAATGGCGTGGAACCATATAAGAAGAAGAGGACTTCCGGTTCAGTGGCATTCCTTTGTATGGGATCATCACATTGCTCCGCGGCATTCCTTTCTTCTATGGATAATCACCCTTAACCGGTTACCTACCCAGACCACTCTCATCCATAATAGCAGGATTGACTCTGCTATGTGCGCGTTTTGTGGTGCTACTCCGGACTCTACAAATCACCTCTTTTTTGAGTGCCCCTTTACTAGAAGGTTGGCATTCTTTTGGGCAACAAATTGCTATCTTCCATGGCGTAACCGGCCGTGGCATGAGCATATTACTTGGGCAATGAAGGTTTGTGGAGGACCATCCTTTGCCCACCGCCTTTCCAGGTACTCTTTTGGTGCCCTTTGTCATGTAATTTGGACGGAAAGAAACAACTCTATTTTCCGAAGCAAAAGTATATCCATTTCCGGAATGCGGAATCATATTTTCAAAGTGGTAAAGGACAAAGTTGCTGCTCTTGGGAGAGTTCCAGACACGGCTTTGAACAGAAGACTACAGAGGAGTTGGAGGCTTTCACCTTCCATTTTTTCTTAGGGTCTTCTTGCGGATCCTCTTGTTCGATTCTTCTTCACCAGGATATGGTTTGCTGACATGGGAGACCCTCCTCCAAGTCTTTGCTGCCTACTGATGCTTCCGGCTGGAGATTGCTATCAAGGGCTTCAACTCACCATACTTTTGCTCCTGTGGTTGCCATGGAGTTTTGCTTGCTATCTTGGCTGATTTAGTGACACAGGCTCCCTCTCCGCCACCTTCTTCTTCTTCCGTTTAGTTCTTCTTCTGCTGGCTGATCGGTGTCTTCGGCTTTGGTTTTTGCTGCCTTGCTGCTGCTATCGGAGTTCTCGACCTTCCACCAATGCTCCGGATTGGTCTTTTCCTTGTATTTCGGTTGAAATTGTTCTTGTTTTAGCTAGGCTTTTGCCTATTGTATAGTTCCACGAACCTTTCTTGACCTTATATGGACAATTTGTCCTTATAGGGTTAGGTGTTAGTTTAGGCTCTAGTTTGTATTTGGTGTTTTGAGAAGTATATATTCACTTACCTTTACCAAAAAAAAAAAAAAAAAAATTCAGAATGTATGCCTCGTCAGTTGGGAAAACACCATGTCTTGCCATTTGATCATAGTGAATCTGTCTTTCATGCTCATTTTGATCTCATTCACCCAATTTGGCGACTATCTCCAACCCCACCATAGGAGGCTCTCGCTATTTTGTTATCTTTGTGGACACTCATTCTCGTTATATATGGCTTTATCTCATGCTCGTATTTTGTTGCCATGATAAAAATATAATGTTCTCAAGTATCAAGGTTTTTTCTTATTGGTGATGCCACGAAATGTAAAGGTACCGAATTTCTTAAAATTCTCTCCTAAAATGGTACCATTGAAGAGACGAACCCAATGTCAAAGTCCCGGCGTATTTGAACCAACTCATTCCTCTTGTTTGACTCGGCTGCCGTTCCTGCACATGTGCTACATGCCAAGTCACAAAAATCCCCCAAATTGCGCATAGAATACGATCTATAGACTTAATCTCAGTAAAAGCCAATTGATCAATGTCTGCCATGACTACACGGCGAGCACGCAATCAAACTGCGACTTGGGCCCTAGAATTTGCAAGTTCTAAACAAAACTCGCCACTCCAACTACGGGGCCGCGTGCCTTGCCACATAGCCGCGAGGGGGCAGCCTTCGCTCAATTCTGTGGTGATTGAAATGGCATGTATTGAAGTGATGTTGATGCAGTTCCACGTCATAATTTCCGTTCATATATTTGTCGGCAGGACTAGCTTAAACAAAAGAGTTTATAGTTCAAGGATTTAGTTGGACGAAAAAAAAAAAAATCTAAGGATCAGATTGAACTAATTGAAAATATATATAGTTCAAGCCTTAAACCATTTATTACGGAAAAACTTGTCATAATGTTATTTTTTTTTATAAATAAGTAAGAGTATTTATTGATACAAAATACGTGCGGGCGAGCTAATCCCTGTCATAAGCCTTAAATTAGTAATATGGGTTAATGTAACCATAGAAAAAGTCATCGAACAAGCTTTATGACAAGAAGAATTTTGCTTTTGCTGTTGCATCACGGAGAATAACTAAAATATTTCATAGTTGCAGTGTAATTGTGACCAAAGTATTTTCACTTTTTCTGCATCAAAAACTTCTCTAACAGTCTAGAGATAAAGTTGGACCAAGAGGAGATCTTTTCGGCTTAATGGCAAAGAAACCAAATGACTCTGTTCTGTGTTTTTCCCCCTTCTCCTTTTTCTTTGGGATTGATAGTAATGGTCAGACCATCTTTTGCGTGCTCAAGATAATAATGCTTCATAGAAGGTTAAAGAATAACAGATCATTCTGTTGTCTTCCCATAGCTACTGTTTTCATGGTTTGCGTGGTTTCTCACTATATAGTCTGGGAAGCAAACCGTACTTCTCCGATGACAGCAAGAAGGAAGATCGCGTTCAATCTCAGGTAAGCCTTCTTAATTTTTCTCTCAGCATCTTTCAACTCAGTGCTTCTTGTGAAGACATAGAGCATTATGTTTAGTGACCACATACTGCAATTATTTTCAATTCGAATAGTATGAGACGACTTTACTGATTGCCCGTAGAATAGCAAAAAGAAATAGAAGGTTAGATTGTGCGGCCACTTGATTTGAACCGCAAATTGATTTTGTTGCACGGCAGTGAGAGCTCTAGGGACCTGACCGTTTTTCATTATTCCCTTCTCAAGCTTTATTCTTCAGATATTTTCTCAACTAGCTGAGGCACAAGGCCTCCTGAAACTGAACGGCTTTTCCGATTCGCCCAAAGTTGACGAGCAGAAACGCAGCGGAGCACCACAGGTTGAATCTTTTGCGAGCAGGGGTCATGACAATCAAAATCAGATCACGATATTCTGACGATGCAGACCTTTATACCAATTCTAGAACAAATTGAAAGCATCGCAAGGCATGGCGTGTTTTCTGTTCTAATAGAAAAAAAACATCATTTTCATGTTGTTTTTGGCTTTGTTTTTCTTTTTGATGGAACTCGAGTCCCATTAAATGGAAAAAAAGAACGTATGCTTAATTCATTCTCTGTCATTAGGCACCAAATCACCGTGACATGTCAATGGAATTATGCCCAAACGTACCTTTTCACTCTTTCAAGTTTCGTGGATTTGTAATCTGTTTCTTTCACTTGTTTAGGCATGAGTCAGACTGTCAAGGAAGTTGCGATTACCATAATGACGAAGATGAACAACTTGCCTCCCGTGTCCACCGAGTGTTGCATCTATCGAGTGCCTGAGAAGTTCCGCAGAGTAAATGCAGAGGCCTACACACCGCAAGTCATCTCCATCGGGCCGTTCCACCATGATAAGACAGAGCTTCAGTCGAGGGAGGAGATCAAACTGAGGTACTTGAAGGGCTTCCTCCGCCGCATCAAGGCTGACCTCCTAGCTTGTACCAGAATTATCAGGGAATCAGAAGACCGCATTCGGCAATGCTACCAAGAAAATCTTACCCAAGGCAGCGATGAGCTCATCGAAATTATTTTAGTGGATGCAGTTTTTGTAGTTGAGCTTTTCATAAGGAACCATTACGCTGAGCACCGAGATGAGAACGATGAGATATTCAGCAAGCAGTGGATGAGCAATGGCGTATTCCACGACGTCCTGCTCCTGGAAAACCAAGTTCCGTATTTTGTCCTCGAGAAGCTCTATGACCTCACTGCATTGAAGACCACTGTCACATTCTTCAAGCTCAGCTACGAGTACTTCAAAGATGTCTTGCACGGGCATGAGCTTGCAGGCACGAGAATTCAGGTGCGGCACCTAGTGGACTATGTGCGAGCCCTGCAACTGCCCTCATTCCCGCGGGGCATGGTGTCCAAACAGGCCAAGAAATTTGAGCTGACTCGCAGCGCAAAGGAGCTGCACGAGGCCGGTGTCAAGTTCAGACAGGCTGAGGGAACCTTGTCCGTGCTCGATGTCATCTTCAGGGACGGGACCCTCGAGATGCCACACCTGGTTGTGCACGAGTGGACTGAGGTTTACTTTAGGAACATGATCGTGTATGAGCAGTGCCACCATGAATACAAGTACATCAGCAGCTATGCCATCCTCATGGACAGCCTCATCGACACGCCAGACGACATTGACATTCTAATCCGCTGTGGAATTTTGGAAAATCAGCTTAAGAGCGCAGATGACGTGGCTAGTCTCATCAACAGCATGTACAAGGAGACCATGAGGGAATCCAGCCAGTTCTTTTACTCGAACCAGTGTGAAGAAATGAATGCATACAGCCGGACCCGGTGGCACCAGTGGAAGGCTGCCTGGTACCGGTGGAAGGTCATCCTCAACCGGGACTACTTCAGCAACCCGTGGTCCGGGATCTCTGTGGTCGTCGCTGTGGTGCTGCTTGTTCTGACCCTGGTGCAAACCGCGTGTTCCTTGATGGATACTTACGCAGGTGACGCCCGGAGATTGTTCCGTCGGCACAAGTAATGCACGTTGGAATAAACTTCTCCCAAACTATTCTTTAATTGACTAGTTCTAATTTCTCTTTCGATTGCTCATTGGTCTCATTATGTCTGCTACATATGTATCTAAATTAAGTACTAGAACGGTTGTTTTCTTTTTTGGGCAGAATTACGCAGGACTTGCAGATATTGTCTTGACAAGTTATTCAGATATCTGCATAAGGGAAAGTATTTTATGTGCTGGTCACACGACTGACACAGTGTGACTGACAAATCATGCATATTGTCCACCTTATTTCATTGGTTCAAGCTAGTGCAGAAATGATGTTTGAGTTTTGACCATTTTTATGGAAACTCTGGCTAGAGAAACAGTATGAGAAGTAGAAGTATTACTCAAGTTCAAGGTCTGCAACTACGAACACTTGATGCATGTATCCTTCTTCGTGTTTCTGATCTCTCTGTACAGCGAAGGTACTTGCCCGGCAGTTGCTTCTTTGGTCTCTCTCGGTGTTAGGCGCTTAAGTGCCTTCACTGATAAACAAAAAGAGAAGGGAAGAAAGGTTTGAGTCACCCATGCTAGCCTCTGTTGAGAACAACTTTGGCAACTCCCTCCTTCGGGAACCATCGAGATCTTCAAAAAGTTCTCGAAGATGAACGATGGTGAGCTTTTTCCTCTTGCCGATCTCCTGCTTCTGTTCTCCCACTGGCTGGGATGAAATTCTGTGGATTTGGAATGCAACCCTCCTCAGCGTCATCTTTTGACAGTTTCATCCCATTCTTGAGGAGATCCTCCTTGATGTCCAGTCATATCTAGAGGCAACTCTGCTCTGGAAGAGCTGCTTCAGATCATCATATACTTTGATGGACACCGATGGATGGATCGTTGGTAGGCAATACCCTCTTGAGAATTGGAGTTTTTGCAGGTGCCACAGCAGACCTGCAGCTTTGAAGGCCTGCACATGTTTTGCATATATATGTATTAGAAATACGTTGTAGGATCCAATAGTCGACTAAAACAACCAGTGAACAACTAGTAAATCAATTTCAGGAGACAAAAACAACATAGCAGAAACGCTACACTTCATTCAGTAGTCATATTGATCTGTTCCCCTGCAAATATGTAACTTAATCAGAAACGCCCAAAAAAAAGGAAGTTTAAGCCCCGCAACAATCAAAGTAGCCAGCTTATAAAATGGAAATCTTTAAAACATATACCGATTAAGTTAAGGAAACAAGAATCAGAGTTGCAACGACGACAGGACAGATCAATCACAATTAGAAGTACCAGTAAGTCCTCCATCACAGTTGGATATGTGTAAAATATGGGTCAGAAAAAAAAAAAAAGGTCATCAGTCAACAAGTCAAAAGAAGAACAGTGGTGTTTGGCTCTTTTAAGAAGCCCAGAGAACACGAAACAGAGCAGAAAAACAGAGAGGAAAGAAGAGAAAAGCAGAGGAAGAGAAGAATAAGAAGAAGAAGAAAGGAAGGGTTTTGCGCCGCATGGACATTGCCTAGCCGATTCGACTTCGAATCGCAACGCTCGGTAAGTACTCACGCCCCTCGTTCGTTTGATCGGAGAAGTTTTCCGATTTAGGGTTTAAATTCGGAATTTTGGGAAATGTGAGCGGCGAAGTCTAATTTTTGAGTTGTTGAGCTGTGTATTTTTATAGAATTGGTAGTTTACGGTGTTATGGAGTCGTGAGATTTTACGGAACCTGATTTGGACTTACGGTTTGCCGGATATGAATTTTTGAAGTTGAGTGCGCGCAGTGAACAGTGCGCGAGCAGTGCGCGAACAGCGGTTTTTAGCCCGATTTTCGTCGGTTTTCAGCTTGATTTTGGGGCTGCCAAGTTGGGGTTCCTGTAGTGCTCTGAATAAGCTTTCTCTTGACTATAAGTTCGCTTAGAACGGAGTTTAGTGGAGAAAGTTATGGCGCAATCAAGTTTCGCGCTCAAATTTCGCGTTGTGGACAAATTTGGATAATCGCTTTGGACGAGTGTTTTGGGAGCGTCTTTTAGTCGTTATATTAGCGTCTAAGCCTAGTTGAGCCGAATCGTAATTAAAGTATCATTTTACATGATTTTGATACCATTTTTCGGCTTATTGTTAGGTATTCGAGTGCGTCGGCTCGAGAAACCACCGTAGGTTAGTTTTTCAGCTTTTCAAGGTGAGTGGTACTATTTCTTCTTTGAATTTGTAAACTCATGTTTAGAAAATGATATGTATTAGATATATTACCATATAAGAAATAGCATTTTGATTGCATAAAACTGGATCGAGCATTTACTGCCATCTTGTGTATTTAAAATGAAAGATTATCTTTTGAGTTCGTTTTTAATTTACTGAATACAAATAGGTTTGCAAAACCTTTTGAGAAAGACTCATGAGGAGTTCTTGCATTTGAATGTGGCTTATGAAAGATTTTATATCGGTTTATGAAATGGTTTATGAAATAATTTCTGGAATGGGTTTTGTAGATTCGTGGATGATATTGTTGTGGATTTTGGTGCTCAGTGTCTCTGTGAACCCAAATAAGGGGTTGTGGGTATGCACATACTAGTCTAGGATATCATTGTGGCCCGAGCCACCGGCTTATAGTAGGTGGAGACCTTGCCAAGGGGGGATTCTTGGTCGCTTTTCACGGGGCGTTATTCGTGATTATACTTAGATTTCTGAGCATGAGATTGGCCAATGAAATAGATCATTGGCGTGTGTTTTCGACGAGATTGGCCAATGGAATTGACATTGGTTTCTCCTTTGATATTATTAATTAAAACGAGATTTCCTATTGTGAAAAGGTTATGTTTAAACTGGTATATAACTTATTTTGATGGAGTTTGTGATATGTTGGAATTGAGTTAATTGAGCTTTCGTTTGGTCTTATAACTGTGTGCATAGTGAGTGCTCGATCTACTTAAAAGAAATGTATTACTCACTGGGCCGTGGTAGCTCATTCCTTTCATCTAACTTCTTTTTCAGGTTCTTTACCGAGGCGCTAGTAGGCATGAGAGTCCCGGTGTCGAGCAGTGCATTTTGATGTGGCATCTTTTTGGTACGAGTTCCATATGGATGTGAAGTTTAAGTTTTAGCTTGTTGTTGGTTATGCTTTTGGCCTTTTTATGGATTGTAGTTAACTCTGATATTATGACCAGATAAACTTTATATCATGTATATATGTGAATGCATATATTTTGATATCATGTGAGTTTTGGTTATGTTCAGGCTAAATCCTTTTGTTAAAGGATGGCCATGTCATGCCCTTATTCTTGTTGAGTTGGGGTATGACAATATGCATCCTTAAGGTCATGACAGCAATGCCCTCCGGGTTAGTTCTGATCAACTTTAAGTAACGGATTCTTGTCCTTTGCATCATGCTTCGACTGAAGCAATTCGAAAACCGAAACCAGAAATAACTATCACGCCAAGAAAGCTCGGTAGATATATATACAGCTCAGGAGCTCCCAGGAAAGTGTAACTTGTTAGAGAACCGCTGGCTGTCTTAGTGTACTTTAGGGTTATTCACCGAACTGTCAAACGACATTCAGATATCATCTGAGAATTGATTTATCTGCTCCTGTGTCAGTGCTGACCTCGTCTGGAAACATTCAATCTGTGAAGGCCATTCAGATAATACGTACTTGTTCCATATTTTTTAAGATTAACATCACTAAAAATCTAAAACCGATACCCCTCACACTTATCTCAAACTAATTTTCATCTCTTAAAATATTCCACACTACTCCATGATACAGTTACCTCGAACTAATTTTCGTCTTACAAAAAGTCCCAATCTTGTACCCTAAGCCAAATCTACACTCCATTATAATTCATACGTGTCAACACATATGGATTTTCCATGTCGGATCAGTCATTCATGGATTGGTAATGAGTTCCGCCACGTACAAGGTCTAAGGTTGTATCGCTGTCTGCTTGTATTGAGCCTTTATAGTTACTCTTCAATTGTCAAGTCTCAATTGTATTTCATTCTTAGGCTGGATAGATTAGTAAGAGTAGCGATTTCAATTCGAAGAAATTCTAAGCCAATGTAAAATTTGTTTGAATGATACTAGAGATTTCTCAAAGAGGAATTGTTTTACACGGTCATAACATAATCTATCTTGATTTCCCTAAAAAGACCTAGGATGATTGGGGTACATGTGTTTTTTTTTGGGGGGGTCGAATTTTGGGTACATAGTTGAGATTGTTAATAATATAATATCTAATTTCAAGATCTTTTATGGCAAACAAACGCAAAAGCCTTGTTTTGCCACAAAGGGTTCCCAAGGTGAATGTTACCATGGACATTGGTTCGTAGATGAAGAGCGATGCAGTAGCTAAAAACAAACAGGTCAAGTTACAAGGAAGTCTTGTCTTTCCTTTTATCACATATATTCAATAGTCATCTTGATCTTATCAAATGAAGGAAGAAAAGGCAATAATAATAGATGTCTATGCTTATTTCCTGTGATAATTCTCTGTCCTATCGTTGTTGATGTAGGCATGGCAAAGATGAGTCGTGGGTATTTCATTGGATTAGCTGGTATACAGGGCAAGATGAGCTATAATTGAAATTACATATGCAAATTAGCTCACGAGCTCTTTGAATTTAGGCTTTGTTTGTTTCACGGAAATGAATGATCTGGAAAATTTTTTTCCTAAGAATGATAATTTATATTGCTTGAAATAATTAGTCAATAAAAAACGGTTTTATAATCGATAACAATTTATATCTAAATATTTTTTGTGAACGATGAAAATATTTTTTCGTATATTTATTTCTATGAGCGATACAAGCAATTACTTTTTGGAATATAATTTTAAAATGAATTGGGGAGTCTAGTAACCTCTTTTTGGTTTAAGATTAATAACTATTCTATTTCTATATTTTTCTGTTCATGAGAATAGGTTTGGAACAAAAATTCATTTGATAACACAATATCATTTTTCTTTTTCTGGAATAAATTTCTACTCCAGAAATAGGTTTGGAATAGAAATCAGAAGTAAAATTTTCAAATTTTCAAATTTTCATTTTTGGAACAAAAATGAGAAATAAAGATTTTTCTCATTATTCGTCCTCGCTATTAGCCGGTCTGCTCACCTGCTGCTTGCCATTGCAGCCAATCGCCTCCTGTCGCCATCCTCCACCGCCCGATGCCAGTTGCCAACTACCTCCCACCGCCGTCCACTGCCGTTTGTCCCCTCCCATTACCGTTTGCTGCCGTCCACCGTTGCCTACCGGTCGCCTTCCACCCTTCACCGCCTCTTGCCGTCTGCCATCCTTCGCCATTGCCCGACATCGGCTGCCTCCTATCATCAGCCATCACTGGCCATCTCCCGTCGGCCACCTCCCATTGCCGTCCTTGTCGCCGGCCACCGTCCTCCATCGTCCATTGTTGACCGCCTCCTGCCGTAGCCCACCCCCCAGTAGCTTGGGAGAAAGAAATTTTATGTCGTTACCAAACGAATTTATATTTCAGAATTAGAAATTTTGTGTCATTACCAAACACGTATTTTGGCTCAAAAATTCATCCATGGAATAGAAATAGAAAAATGATCTGAAATTGATTTCTAGAATAAAATAATTATCATTCGCACTCTAAATAGACCTGCTAAGTCACTTTTGCTTCTCTGTTGCAAGTAAACCTGCAGTCACTAAAATACATGAAGTAATAAGCACCAAATCACCTTGCAATCTTTAACATACATTCGTACACACATAAATAGAAAATCATATTTTCGGTAGAGGAAAATTTTCTGTGCGACTTTTCAGCCACCATCTCTAGCATGGGCGCATGCCACAAATCAAACAATTTAGACTCATTTATCAGGAAAGAACTAAAGTCTCATGGATGTGTCTTAAAATCCACACATCCTTATCGAATTTGTTCCCTTTTTTAATATCTATTATTCGAATGAGAAATTATTTCACTTTGTAGCACGACAAAAATATCTATGTAGATGTATAATTGCATTGTGTTTTCTAAGGTTGACGTATGGGAATCTAATTTGCAGGGGATTGATTATTCTCAACGAGCAATTTTTTTGCACTGTCTGCCATTTTTACTTCCACTAGAATGTTGTACTTGCCTCATTCAATCCATAAGTTTTGCTCGACAAAAGAGTTCAATGAGTTTTGATATTGCAAATTAACAATTATGTAAAACTCTAGCATCTCTTAAAACTCATCCTGGTAAATATTCCTTGAAAATGTTTTATTATTTCCTCTTGATATTATAATAAAGTTGTTAACTACACATAAAATTTTCCTAGCATGATACGTATCAAATGACGAACGGATTTGTTTTCTTTGCATGGTGACTAAGTTCTGCGGAAAGTTGGAGAAATGCATATCTTTGATTGAGAGGGCTATACTCGGTATGGACTACTATGATTCTGAAAATTTTGTTAGGATTTATATACATTAAATGTTTGGATTTGATATTCTGATTTTACGTAAGCATATTACTTTTTTTTACAAGAATCAAGAATATTAGATGTTACAATTTAGAATATACTCTTTTCTCTCTTTTAGTTACCTAAGTTACAATGCGTAGTTTTTTTTTTTTTGTCTTTATTGGTTAGTGTTTTTTTACCTTTTTTATTTGATTTAGTACTAATGGATTAGCACAAAAAAATATGATTCTGACAATCGCACATACATCTACAATGGGAGAATTACCAAAAAAAGTCTTAAACCTATTATAATTGTGTTAATTCAATCATAACCCTTTTTTTTGCCAATTGAGTCTTAAACCTTTTGCATTTGTGCGAATTTAGTTCATCTGGCCAATTTTGGCCGATCGACGCTGACGTGGCATGACCAGTGTTGTGATAATTTTTAATATATTTTCAAATTTTCTTCCTTCTTCCTCTGGCCGGCAAGGTCAACCTTGCCGGCCATTGGCGAGGGTGAGCCTCGGCTTGTTGCTGGTGAAGCAAGCCCTGGTTAGATTTGGTGAGGGCTTGCCTCACCATCGCTGGGTTAATTATGAAAAGTTTACCTTATGACTAATTTACCTCAAACTAATTTTTTTACCATAAAAACCCCAAACTGGTATATCTATAATAAATTTATCCTTTGTTAGTTTTCGTTAAATTTTACTGTCAAATTACTGAGTTGTATGACACGTGGCAGTTGATGGATGTATCGATTTAGGGTTTTACCTCTCTCTTTGTCACAGATTTACCAGTTTGTGATATTTTGTGTTATTAATTCAATTTAACTGAGAGTAAATTTGTCACTAGTATAAGTTTGGGTTTTTTGGCTATCAAAAAATTAATTTGGGTTAAATTTGTCAAAGAGGTACCAATTTAAAGTTTTTGGTGGTCAAAAAAACTAATTTGAGATAAATTTGTCACATGTGTACTAATTTTGGGTTTTTCGTGATATTAACCATAAAGTAAAATATTCTCACACAACCGTCCTACAACTATCATTTTGTCAAAATCTTAACGTTATGGTGCATATGCTTGGCTCATCATATTTTGACTTAAGGTTCCAATTAATTTTTACAATGTAATATGTTTTACTTTGATGAATATATGAATATTTGAAAGCGAAAAGATATATCCTAATACTTAAATGAATCAACTGGTTATTTTCATCAATTCAGACTGCAAAGTGAATATCATCTTTAACAGCCACTACCTACCGTCTATGGTTAGTCATTGCCAATGGTCCAACAAAAAAACAAACAAACATGTGCTTTGGTTTTGTTTTACAAAGGAAATTGTTCATCATTTGAAATTCAAACCATTGTTACTGGCTCAATCAAGTATAAACAACACTCGTAACATTAATTAGGTATGCCAAATAATAAATGCAAAGAATGAGTGTCAACGGCCATTGTGCTAATAAAATCAAGACTTGCCGACCAGAAAAAAAAAATCAAGACATTGGGTTTCATATGGATAAAATACTGTGCAATGACTCAACACCACGCTATTGCCAACATGGCGGCTGATATATAAACCGACCTGGTATTGTTGGATTTGTCAGATGCCATGCTGCCCTACTCTTTTCTACACATATAAACCCTCGATCCACCAAAACCTTCCATTGAACATGCAAATTTCAGCAACCTAAAGTCTGTTGATCATCTGAACAAAAAAAAGAGTCTGTTGATCCACATGAAAAGAGAGTGAAGAAGCTGCGGCGGCACCTCGGGAACTTCTTACCGGGGCAACACCTACAGGTGCGAGTCTTTGGATGCACGTGTTTTGTTCATTTTCCTACACAATTAAGAGAAAAAGTCCCCAAGGCAGCCACTTGGGTCTTCCTTGAATATGCTCGGTTCGGATATAGATGCTATGCATACCATAAAAAAATGAAAATTAGTTTAAAATGACTCGTGCATTATCGTGAACTATAATAGTGAGTCAATCTTAACATTAGGTCATTATAAATGTGATAAAACTAAATTAATTTAAAAAGACTTGTGTATATGAACCGTAATAGCTAGTCAATCATGATAGTAGTCATTATAAATTCAGAAAAAAGAGTCTCCTCTTCTTGCCATGCCTGAATGTCAAACCAAACCTGCCACTACTTCAGAAACTTCTCCACCTTCTTTGCCAGCATGAAGATGACTCGAGAGGGAATAAAAAAACTCGTGGAGCATACCTTGGAAAAAATAGAAGTTAATTTAGAATGACTTGAGTAATCATTGTGAGCTGTAATAGCTAGTCAATCATGATGATATGAGGTCATTATAAATGTGAATACCTGTACAAATGCGTATCCATTTCATCACTGTGGTCTCCACTTCTTGCCCTGCCCAAAAGTCAAACTAGCCAACCACTGTTTCAGATACTTGTATTCCTTCACCCCCATTTCTGAATTCCCACTTCTTTTTTCTGCTTTCAAATTCCGTGATGGCTCAGCATCAAAGTGGCCAAATCTGATTTCTGGGCTTATGCAGTCTCAGTCTTGGACTGGATATTGCTGAAACCCTTGCTCTTAATTGACTGAGGGACATTTTTTTCCAAGGTTGAGAAGAAACACAGGATGGCAGGAGCAGGGAGAGCATATGCAAGAGACAATCATCACAATCATCTCATAACTTCAATAAGCATCAGATTGGAGAGACTACCTCCGGCGTCTGTTGACTGTTGCATCTACACCGTTCCGGACAAGCTCCGCAAGACCCACAAGGAAGCCTTCTTGCCGAGGCTAGTCTCCATTGGGCCATTCTATCATGGCAAACAGAGGAAGGCCATGGAAGACCACAAGTGGAGGTACCTGCAGAGCTTTCTGTGGCAGACACAGAAGTGCTTGGAAGAGTGTGTTGAGGCCATCAAGAAGTGGGAGGAACGATGTCACGCCCCGAACCTTCCAAACACGCAACATCCCGTTATGGTCGTTATGATACGATGACTCAGGACTTGTCGCCAACCCTTTTCTTTTTATCTTTGAATTACGCAGGCGGAAACGATAACCAACACAACAAACCCTAAACAATAATCAAATCAGGGATAACAGATGAAAACAAGTCATAACAAAAACCTTTTTGTTTTTTCATATATAATCGATTAACCCTAGAAACATACTTACAAGCCCACTTCAGGCGTTTCCTCAAAAAGTTAGCAAAAGATAAAGGCTAGAGTTAATCTACTCCGTCTAAAAGATCAGCTTCCAGGCCTAACCATCAAGAACCAATCAAAATCTACGGTACTCCAAACTGCATAGGGAGCAACGACATGCTAAGGTCTTGAAAAGGTTTAACAATAACAAATGAGATAAAATCTCAGTAAGTGAACGGCCTAAGCCTCGCTTAAGAGGCCAACTCGCCTTGGGAGTCCCTAATCAGGCAATAGAGCATCAACAACAACATCATTAAACAACCATAGGCATTCTTATCTCGCCTTGCTACACTTGTTGATGAATTGAACATGTCACGTACTCGAAGCATTTAAAGAAATTTCCCATGCATCAATGCATCACAGGCGTGCGTGTCTTGATTATAAGATAGAATCTACTTGGGCACGTCTCATACCATGCCTAGCAGTTTCTATCACATAAGCATGCACTATGCATCATATGTATTCCAGTTATTACGCCCTCTCGAGGCCATTACACATCAAGCAATTAGCAGCAAAATGGCAGTCTTCCGGCATGACCGGGCTCTGTCCCGCCTCATCGGGCACGGCTATGTCAAACGATCTATAGTAAGACGACATTCTAATACGGCAACATCAAACGATCTAAGGTAAGATGGTATCCCGTAAGGAGCATTGAATCCGCCATCGAGCTGCGATTCGGCATTTGGAGTATCGGCTATCCAGATAATCTCCAGGCATTTGATAAAATCGAGCGCGATCTAAAGCGGACCTCAGTAAATCGGCATCGTCAAGTGATTTATAGCAAGACGGCTCTGACGTGTGACCACACGAGCACACAACCATTTCGGCCAATTATTATCTTTTCAATTAGCCCATTCATCCATGAATAGTGCTCACACAATATCGCATAACAAACCAAGTGATCACTTATGCAAATAGTCTATCAATTCTTGTAAGCTTCGATGCCAAACATGTTTATCAATCACAAAGCATCACTATCATTTCTTGGCATAACAATAAAATAGTTTAATTCTAAAAATCTCATAAGTTTTCCTTGAAAACTTTCATTTAAAACAATTTGTCATATAATCAAATTAATATGACGATTCACGGCATAATCGCCATCATTCAAGCATAGAAATCATAATTTGAGATTAAAAATTTTACGAAATAATAATAAATAAATTTAGAAATTAATTATTTAATAATAATATATTAATATTAAAATCCGAACATAATTTATTTTCAAAGATTTAAAATATTTTCTCGAATCATAATCATTCAAATCATTTGAATCATTCAAATCATTTGCCACATTCGGAGGAGGCCAATTTTTAAGGGCGAGCCGCCGCCGGGTGAGGCTTGGAGCCGAGGGGTGGGCGAGCGGAAGGGCCTCGGGCTTGGGTGAGGTTTTGCCCGCTCGTCACTTGCCCGACGGCGAGGCTGGCCGCGATTCAGACGGGCGGGCGGAGGAGAAAAGGGAGGAGGGGAGCAAAGGCGGGGAAGGAGGAGGCTTGGGCGCGACGGCCGCGCTTTTTTTTTAGATCCGGGAAGACAGGGGGTCGGGGTGGGGCGGCCACTGAGGAGAAGAAGCGGAGAGGAAAGGAGAGAGATTTGCATTTGCACCGAACGAGAGAGAAGAGAGAAGAAGAGAGAGAGAGAGGGGGAGGGGGGCCCGTGGCATAGCGGTTCATCTCTACCTACACCCGCATCAACGGGAACCGCCCGCCCGGCCGGTTCAATTTTTTCTGAACCGGAACCGAACTGAGTGCACGGGCTTGCCTGTTCCGTTCATGAATGGGGCCAGACCCGGCCAAAACCGCCCGTCCCATCTCTACCACATACGCCAACTTATATGGCAAAATCCAACAGTGGCATCACAATTTGTACATAAAAAAATTACAATTCAATATTAACAATCATTCGAAAATATTAATATTTAATTTTCGAAAATCAAATATTTTATTGATAAATATATTTTTTGAATAAAATATTATTATTTAATTCCGAAAATTAATTAATTAAATTAAATAAATAGTAATGATAAAATAATAGATAACTTTTCGTAAAAATAGCGATAACTTATCGCGAACACAATAATAGCATATCACACAAATAATCATAACTTATCGAACATATCGATATCCTATCGTTAAAATTTACCGATAACTTATCAATTAAACACTGATAATCTATCACCACATCTAATGATAACTTATTATCCGCCGATAACTTATCACCAATAATTATCTAATAATCTAATGATAACTTATCATATAATCCCACTTAACTAGCCATAAACTTATCTTAAACTTAAGCTAAACTACCCTAAGCAAGTTTAACACCCTAAACGAGGGATTAAGGGTTAACTTACTCGTTTAACGACGGCATTAACACGAGGACAATGGTGACGACGCGAGCTCACTTGTGGTGGCTCCGGTTTTGCGTTACGAGCGATGAACGGTGGCGATCCGGCGCAGCGAAGGAGCGGCTGCTGTGGTGGCTGGTTAAGGCTGCTTGAGGCTGTTCTGGGCTTGAAATGGTGTCTGGTGGTGTCGGCTAGGTGGCTGGACAGCAGCGGACCAGCAGCTGCAACGACGGGGACGGACGATTGGCGACGAAGTTGGCATTCCAGTAAAAACCAGCCGGCTGTGGGCGGCTGTTTGGTGCTGCTTGAGGGGCTGAACCAGGGACGAAATGGTGGTTGGTGGTGGCATCTCGGTGGCTGGGATGGCAGTAGACAAGTGGCTCAACCGACGGGGCTGTTTCCGACAAGAAATGGACGCGGCTAGAAATGAAGAAGTCAAGGAAGCGTAATAACAAGAAGCAAAGCAGCAAACAAGCAAAATGAGGGGCAAAAGCAAGCAAGCAGAAGAAAGGGTAGGTATAAAAGTAGCGACAAAGAAAGGAGCAAAGAGTGTAAATAGCGAAGCGGCAGCAGTGAAGAAGCAAAACCAACGAAGAAGGAGAAGAAAATAAGAAGAAGAAAGAGGGGGGGAAATGATGGGTAGTGGGTAGGTTCACTGGTGGGTCAGCCAAGGGAAAAAGGGAAGAGAGAGAGAGAAGGGTTTAATCATTACCCAAAAAAATCTTCCAACAATTTCTTTTGAAATTTTTCTTAAATTTATCCTCCAAATTACTATTTTGTTCTCAGCCCGAACACCAAATTGTGGGCTGACTCATTCTTATCGGGCCTTGGTGGTTGGCCCCCTCGGATACAAGGCCCAACGGGCTTTGCTCGGTTCACTTTCGTTTCTTGCGTTGAATTTTTGATTCTTTGATCATTTTTCGAAATTGGAATTTTCAATGGTCAATTTTTAAAAATTACGAGGCGACGTCCTATGATTCTGGTGTGAAATCCTTGAGCATTCGACACTCAAAATCGGATCATAATTTGTGGCCAAAATCTATCAATCGCAACTATAGTTCATCTTGAACTAACGGGCGGCTGTTGGAACTAAATTCTTCGATAGACTTTTCCTTTTAGTTAGTATTCCCCGAGTGATCAACTCAGGGCAAGAATTAATTAATAGAGCATTGACGAAACCACTATTTTATAAATCACCAAATTGATTCAAATTTTCAGAATATCACAATTATTTCCCCCTTACAGAAATTTCGTCCTCGAAATTTGAATTTACATCCAAATTCTCAAAAAGAAAGGGGTATTGACGCCTCATTATCTCTTCGCTTTCCCACGTGGCTCCCTCGGTTCCATGATATTGCCACACAACTTTGACCATAGGAATCGTCTTATTTTGTAGTACATGCTCCTTCCGATCCTCGATTCTTATTGGTCTTTCCACGTACTACATTCTATCGTCCATGTTCATCTCCTCGTAATTCAAAACGTGAGTCAGATCCGGTTCATACTTCTTTAGCATTGACACATGGAATACGTCATGTACTTGAGCCAACTTTGGCGGCAAAGTTAGGCGATACGCCAACATTCCAATTCATTCTAAGATGTTGAACAGTCCTACATATCTTGGGCTCAACTTGCCTTTCTTGTCAAAGCGCGACGTCCCTCACAATGGTGATACCTTGAGGAATACATCATCTCCAACTTGAAACTCCAATGGTCTATGTCGCCTATCTGCATAACTTTTATGGTGACTTTGGGCCGTCTGTAGCCTATCCCTGATAACTTTAAGAGCATCCAACGACTCTTGCACCAACTCGAGTCCTGAAATCTTTTGTTCTCCAACTTCGTTCCAACAAACAGGAGTCTTATAGGGTCTGTCATAAAGTGCTTCGAAAGTTGCCATTTTGATATACTCTACTGATAACTATTGATGTACGCGAATCCAACAAGAAGTAATTCTTGTTCCCAACTCCTTTTGAAATCCAGAACATAGGCTCGCAGCATATCCTCGAGAGCCTGGATCACTCTCTCGGATTGTCCATCTGTCTGCGGATGAAAAGCAGTGCTGTACTGCAGCTTTGTTCCCATGGCGTCTTGAAGACTCTTCTAGAACATGGTGGTGAACTTAGGGTCTCAATCCGACGTGATTGTTACAAGCACACCATGAAAGCGAACTATATGCCTTACGTAAAACTCTGCATACTTGTCCATGGCAAAGTCCTTTCGTACCGGAATGAAATGAACCAACTTTGTGAGTATATCTGCCACTACCTAGATGAAATCATTACCTCTTTGGCTTCTCGGTAGACCCATCACGAAATCTATCGTGATATGCTCCCATTTCCATTTTGGTATTTCCAGCGGTTGCAATAGTCCGCCAAGTTTACAATGCTGGGCCTTCTCCTATTAACACATTAAACATCTAGCCACATGCTTGGCAATATCTCCTTTCATGCCATTCCACCAATAATATTGGCGAAGATTCTGATACATCTTTATGTTGCCCGGATGAATACTGTAGGTACTTACTGCAATGGGCTTCCCGCTAAAATTTCTTCCATAAGTCTTTCATCATTAGGCACACACAACAGTCCACGAAACTTCAAGATCCCATCCTCGAATATTTGAAAATCACATTTTCTCTTAGTTGCGTCCATTTGTAGAATCTTTTGCAGCTCAGGATCCGAAAGTTGTGCTGCTTTAATCCTATTTTGTATTTCGGGCTTAATTCTGTGAGTAGCCATTAAACTCGAGAGGTGACTTACCTCGAACCTAAAATCCGAGTTCCGAATTCCTTCAAGCAAAAGCTATTCTTGAACCATCATATGCGCAATCGAGGACTTTCGACTCAATGCATCGACTACCTTATTAGCCTTACCAGGATGATACAAAATGTCAAAAATATAATCCTTAAACAGCTCTATCCATCTATACTGTCTCATATTTAATTCTTTCTGAGAAAATAGATACTTTAGACTCTGATAATCCTTATAGATATGAAACTTTTCTCCTCACAAATAATGTCTTCAAATCTTAAGTGCGAATATGATAGCAGCCAATTCCAAGTCGTACATTGGGTAATTCAATTTGTGTGGTCTTAATTATCGGGACGCATATACCACAACTCTTCCATGTTGCATTAAAACACATCCCAATCCTTTGTATGACGCGTCGCTATAAATCTCATAACCTCTTGAACCAGATGATAACGTTAACACAGGCACAATAGTTAGCTTCTTCTTAAGCTCTTGAAAACTACGCTCACATTTATCCATCTATTCGAACTTTGTGTCCTTTTTTTGTAATCGCGTCAAGGGCATGGCTATAGCAGAAAACTTTTCCACGAATCTTCTATAGTAACTAGCCCATCCCAAGAAATTCCGAATTTCAGTTACCATCATTGATCTAGGCTAATTCATAACCACCTCAATCTTAGTCAGGTATACTGAAATTCCTTCCCCAGAAATCATGTGTCTAAGAAAAACCACTCGCGTTAACCAAAACTTGCACTTAATAAACTTGACATTCAACTATGATCTCAAAGGGTTTGCAACACTGTTCTTAAATGCTGTTGGTGTTCCTCTGAATTCCTTGAATACACCAGAATGTCATTAATGAACACGATCACGAACTTGTCCAAATATTCCTTGAACACCCTATTCATCAAGTCCATAAAAGCTGCAGGCGCATTTGTCAGACCAAATGGCATCACAGTAAACTCATAGTATCCATAGCGCATTCTAAATACCGTCTTCGGTATATCTTCCTTTCTAATCCTTAACTAGTGATAACCTGTCCTTAGGTCTATTTTCGACAATACCGAAGCTCCTTGAAGTTGGTTAAACAAATCATCTATCATGGGCAACGAATACTTATTCTTAACTGTCACCTGATTGAGTTGTTGATAGTCGATACAAAGGTGCAACGATCCGTCTTTCTTCCTTACAAATAGAATTGGTGCTTCCCAAGGTGATGCACTGGGACGAATAAATCCTTTGTCCAACAATTCTTGCATATGAATCTTTAACTCCTTCAATTCCAACAATGCCATTCTGTAAGGTGCCTTAGAAATCGGTTCCGTTCCAAGGGCTAACTCATTCACAAATTATATTTCTCTTTCTAGGGGCAACCCAGGCAATTCCTCAGGGAAGACATCCGAAAACTCTTGTACTACAATGATATTTCCATTATCAGCTCCTCTACCGACGTATCCACTACAGTTGCCAAATAACCTTGGCAACCCACATCCAATAACCGAGTTGCCTCAAGTGACGAGATCAAAGGAATCGATTGAAGGTCCTCCTCAATTCCCGACAAACTCAAAACCGACACTCCCTATTGACTCAAACCTGTATCGTCTTACGATAACAATTTATCGTGGCTCGTTACTTAGTGAGTCAATCCATTCCAATAATCACGTTAAAGTCAAACATCATTAAAACAATCAAATCTATGCTGTCGTCACGACCATCAATAAATAACTTGCAACCAACACATCCTAATGTCGATACTACGCTATCCCTTAGAGGGGTAGAAATGCTATAAACCACTCCCAACGGTTCCGAATTTAACCCCACTAATTCCATAAACTGCATGGCCACAAAGGAATGTGTAGCTCCAGGATCAAACAAAGCATGTGCAGTATGGTCGTTTAATGAGACCATACCATAATGACAACAGGCGAGTCCTTTGCCTCCTTTCTGGTGACAGCATAGACTCGTCCTTGCACTTGGGGTCGGTTCAACTGGTTTGGCGAGGCATTCCTTGCAGGTTGTCCTACCTGCTATATTGGTCTTTACGCTCCCGCTGCCTGGCGTGGACAATTTCTGATATGATGGCTATGCTGGCCGTAACTAAAGCAAGCACTCGTCCTAGTAGGACATGAGACTGATCCATGGCCCCTTCCACATAAGCGACAGGGACCATTATCGTTGTTGGGCACCGGCTGATCCATGGCTCCTATGGCAAAAGCGGCATGTACCGTTTTGATTGGGTGCCAGCTTCTTCACGCCACCTTTCCTGTTGGGAGAAATAAAAAATCTACTCCCTATCATCAGTTTCTTTCTAAACCGGTGGTTATCCTTATTTGGCACATATCGCGATCCAGACGCGGCTATCCTCTTAGCCAAGTTTCTCTCAATCAGCTGTGCCCTCTCATATAGCTCATTATAATCCTTCATACTCAAGGGCACCAATTGATCCTTAATCTCAGGTTTCAGCCTATCCCTAAACCTTATTGTCTTATCAACTGGATCTTCAACCAATCTCAGAGCATATTTGGACAAGTTAGCAAACTTAACCTCGTACTGGTCTACCGACAATTGGTTCTACCGGAGATGCTAAAACTCATTCATCTTCTGTTTCCCAGCGCAGTCTAAGAAATTCTTGTTGTAGAAAGCTTCCCACAATGTGCTGGCATTACCTTGCAACTGATAGATTGCTAGTCTCACCTTGTTTTCGTCCGAACATCTCAATAAGGCAAAAAGCCTTTTCCAACTCCTTGATCCAGAGGGTTGCAACCTCAAGATCACCCGTATTGGTGAACTTGGGTGGCTTGAGCTCCAAAAATTGCTCTACCAACTTGTGCATGGGTGGATTCCCATTTCCATTCCCATTTCCATTTCCAGCCAATGGAATATCAATAGGGACAACATCAGCAGCGGCAGCGGCAGCGGCTTGGTTTTGAGCCTGCTGCCCGGCCAAGGTCTCTAAAGCTTGCAGGATCCGGTCCAACCTAGGATCGTCAGGTGCTCTCTCTTTAGCACCAATCTGCCTCAACGCTACTCTTCTCCGGGGGCTCTCTCTGCTTAGGATCGCTCATCTTGTAGGATCGTTACAGAAATCTGCTTTCCAATTCCAATAAGGAATTAGAATTCCTGACTAACTCGCTTACGAACAAGAAAGCTAATAGTCAAACACAGGCACAAAGTGTTTTCCTAAGTCACTATCCCAAAACCCATCACACCTTATCACTCCAGGTCTCGACTAAACCTGGATCGGGCTGACCTTGCTCTGATACCAATTCAACTGGGATGTCACGCCCCAAACCCTATAGATAGGCAGCATCACGCTATAGTCGTTATGATGTGACAACTTAGGACTCGTCGCCGACCCTTTTCTTTTTATTTTTGAATTACGCAAGTGGAAACGATAACCAACACAACAAACCCCAAACAATAATCAAATCAGAGATAGCAGAGGAAAACCAATCATAACAAAAGCAATTTTTTTTCATATATAATCGATTAACCCTAGGAACATATTTACAAGCCCACTTCGGGTGTTTACTCAAAAATCCGGTAAAAGATAAAGGCTAAGGTTAATCTATTCCGTCTAAAAGATCAGCTTCCAAGCCTAACCCTCAAGAAACAACCAAAATCTACTTAACTCCAAACCGCATAGGGAGCAGCGGCATGTTAAGGTCGTGAAAAGGTTTAACAACAACAAATGAGATAAAATCTCAGTAAGTTAACGGCCTAAGTCCTGTTTAGAAGGCCAACTTGCCTCGGGGGTCCTTAATTAGGCAATACAACATCAACAGTAACATCATTAAACAACCATAGGCATCCTTATCTCGTCTTGCTACACTCATTGATGAATTAAACATGTCACATACTCGGAAGCATTTAAAGAGATTTCCCATGTACCAATGCATCATAAGCATGCGTGTCTCGATTATAAGATAAAATCCACATGGACACGTCTCATACCATGCCTAGCAATTTCTATTAAATAATGAGGCACTATGCATCATACGTATTCCAGTTATTACGTCCCCTCGGGGCCACTACACATCAAGCGATCTGCAGCAAGATAGCAGTCTTCCGGCATGACTGGGCTCCGTCCCGCCCCACGGGCACGGTTACGTCAAACGATCTACAGTAAAACGGCATTCTAATACGGCAATATCAAATGATGTACAATAAGATGGTATCTCGTAAGGAGTATCGAATCCGCCATCGAGCTGCGATTCAGCATTTGGAGTATCGGCTATCTAGATAATCTTCAGGCATCCGATAAAATCGAGCGCGATCTATAGCGGACCTCGATAAATCAGGCATCGTCAAGCGATCTATGGCAAGATGGCTCCGACGTGTGACCACACGAGCACACAAGCATTCCAGCCAATTATTATCTTTTCAATTAGCCCATGCATTCATGAATAGTACTCACACAATGTCGCATAACAAACCAAGTGGTCACTCATGCAAACAATCTATCAATTCTTACAAGCTTCGATGCCAAACATGTTTATCAACCACAAAGCATCATTATCATTTCTTGGCATAACAATAAAATAGTTTAATTCTAAAAATCTCATAAGTTTTCCTTGAATACTTCCGTTCAAAATAATTTGTCATATAATCAAATTAATATGACGATTTACGACATAATCGCCACCATTCAAGCATAGAAATCATAATTTTAGATTAAAAATTTTCCGAAATAATAATAAATAAATTCAGAAATTAATTATTTAATAATAATATATTAACATTTAAATCCGAACATACTTTATTTTCAAAGATTCAAAATATTTTCTTGAATCATAATCATTCAAATCATTTGCCACATACGCCAACTTATACAGCGAAATCCAACATTAGCATCACAATTTGTGCATAAAACAATCACAATTCGATATTAAAAATCATTCGAAAATAATAATATTTAATTTTTGAAAATCAAATATTTTATTAATAAATATTTTTTTTGAATAAAATATTATTATTTAATTCCGAAAATTAATTAATTAAATTAAATAAATAGTAATGATAAAATAATGGATAACTTTTCGCAAAAATAGCGATAACTTATCGCGAATACAACAATAGCCTATCACATAAATAATCATAACTTATCGAACATACCGATAGCCTATCGTTATAATTTACCGATAACTTATCAATTAAACACCGATAACCTATCACCACATCCAATGATAACTTATTATCCGCCGATAACTTATCACCAACAATTATCTAATAATCTAACGATAACTTATCACATAATCTCACTTAACTAGCCATAAACTTAGCTTAAACTTAAACTAAACTACCCTAAGCAATTTTAACACCCTAAACGAGGGATTGGAGGTTAACTTACTCATTTAATGATGGCGTTAACACAAGAATGACGGTGACGAAGCTCGCTCGCTCGTGGCTGCTCCGGTTTTGCGTTACGAGCGATGAACGGCGGCGATCCAGGCGCGACGAAGGAGCGGCTGCTATGGTGGCTAGTTAGGGCTGCTTGGGGATGTTCTGGGCGTGAAATGGTGTCTAGTGGTGTCAGGTAGGTGGCTAGACAGTAGCGGACCAGTAGCTGCAAAGGCGGGGACGGACGACGGGCGACAAAGTTGGCATTCTAGTAGAAACCAGCTGGCTGTGAGCGGTTGTTCGATGCTGCTTGAGGGCTGAATCGGGGACGAAATGGTGATTAGTTGTGGCGTCTTGGTGGCTAGGATGGCAGTAGACAAGTGGCTCAACCAGCGGAGCTGTTTCTGACGAGAAATGGACTAGTCCGGCGGCTGGAAATGAAGAAGCTGAAGGAAGCAAAACAAGAAGTAGCAAAGAAGAATGAGGGGCGTATAAAGAAGAACAAGCAAAAAAAGCAACAAAGAGAGGAGCAAAAACAGAAATAGCAGAAGCGGCAGCAGTGAAGAAGCAAAACCAACGAAGAAGGAGAAGAAAAGATGAAGAAGAAAGAGAGGGGGAAATGATGGGGAGTGGGTGGGTTCAGCGGGGGGTCAGCCAGGGGAAAAAGGGAAGAGAGAGAGAAGGGTTTAAGCATTACCCAAAAAAAAATCTTCCATCAATTTCTTTGGAAATTTTTCTTAAATTTATCCCCCAAGTTACCATTTTGTCCTCGGCCCGAGCACCAAATTATGGGCCAACTCATACTTATCGGGACTTGGTGGTTGGCCCCCTCGAACACGAGGCCCAATGGGCTTTGCTCAGTTCACTTCCAT
This sequence comes from Syzygium grande, assembly GCA_024733475.1. Classification (NCBI taxonomy): domain Eukaryota; kingdom Viridiplantae; phylum Streptophyta; class Magnoliopsida; order Myrtales; family Myrtaceae; genus Syzygium; species Syzygium grande. The sequence continues at coordinate 27,510,141 of JAMXDD010000008.1, read as the reverse complement.
TTCTCGAGTTGAATTTTCAATTCTTTGATCATTTTTCGAAATTGGAATTTTCGATGGCCAATTCGTAAAAATTATGAGGCGACATCCTATGGTTCGTGTGTGAAATTCTTGAGCATTCGACATTCAAAATTGAATCATAATTCATGGCCAAAATCGATCAATCACATCTATAGTTCATCTCGAACTTACGGGCGGCTGTTGGAAGTAAATTTTTCGATAGCCTTTCCCCTTTGGTTAGTATTCCCTGAGTAATCAAGTCAGGGCAAGAATTAACTAATAGAGCATTGACGAAACCACCATTTCATAAATCACCAAATTGAGTCAAATTTTTAGGATATCACAAATGAACTCGCCAGTGTTACTCGGAGAACATTGATCCCAGCAGTAATGAGTTCGTCACAATGGTTCTTGCAGATGGTGCATTCATCAATGAGCTGTTCTTGTTGAATCGTTTCTCGTAAAGGAAGGCCAAGAATGATATCATCTTCGACAAGCAAAAACAGTGGATGCTCACCGACTTGAGAAGAGGCATGAGTTAGATGGAGAATCAAGTTCCATTTTTTGTTCTAGAAAATCTATTCAATTTCGCATTGGTGACTCAATTGGGAGAATTCCCATCTTTATTGGCGCTCGCCTACGATTTTTTTGGCTTCGGAGCGAATCCCAAAGCAGAACCAGAGAGGATATTCGACTCCAATGTCAAGCATTTATTGGATGCTTTAAGATCTTGGTACTTACCCACCACGCGTAAGGCACTACACGATGGAAGAAAGAAGATAGAAGCAATACCTAGGGCATCGCTGCTTCAAGCAGCCGGAGTGAAGTTCAGGATGAGCAAGAGCCATTGCCTATTTGACATCAAATTCTCAAAGGGTGTTCTTGAAATCCCATGTTTCAAGCTATTTCCTTGGACCGAGTCTTTTCTCAGGAATATCATGGCTTTTGAGCAGTCATATTACAGGGATGATAGTTACTTCATAGATTACATAGCATTCTTGGGGAATCTCATCAACACTAGAGCCGATACGAAGCTGCTGATCCAGAAAGGGATAATCAATATTGAGAACTGGTTGGGAAATGATGAGACATTGGCAAATCTTTTCAACAGTTTTGGAAAGGAGAGTGGGGTTTGGAAGAGGAACATTGGTTTCTGCAGTGTTCGGCAGGATCTGAAAGCTTATTGCATAACTCCTTGGCACAAGTGGAAGGTTAGCATGAAACGCGATTCCATGTCCAAGAAGAAGCTTCAAGTTTGATATTAGGAATGTACTTTTGAAGGGGTTTCTTTTCTTGCTGAATAAACTTTGTAATGTCCTTTAATGTCCTCTAAATCATGAATTACGAGTTCGGGAGTAAATGCAAATTGAACACAAATCTGGGATCTTTGTCAGAAACAATGCTCACTAGAATCTCACGAGGTTTCACTATTTCATTGACATATCGCTTTGCCATGTCTTTCAATGAAAGGCCAAATCGATATGACAAAAAGTGTGCAAGCTCAGTTAATTGTTCAATAATCATCCATATAGCATTCTTACCACTTGGTATCCTCAATAGACTAACGATGAAGTTCATGGTGATATACTTCCACTTTCATTTGGGTATTTCAAAGGGGTGCAACTATACACCTGATTTTTTATGCTCAATTTTCCCTTGCTGACAACAAGACACTGTTTGACAAATTTTATATTATCTCTCTCCATGTTGATCCACGATAAGTTTCCTCTCAATCCATGTACATTTTAGTGCTCCACAGATGAATTAAGATATGGTGATGTGTGCTTCCTATAATATTTGCCTTTTCAACTCTGAATCATTAGGAACACATAACCGACCACAAAACCTCAAAGAGCCGTCTACGTGAATACTGAAATTTGCTTGTCCCCCAACTTCCACACCTTCTTAGTAATTGAGGATCTTCATTTTGTTTAGATTTGATTCTATCAATCTATTACGGTTGTACTCGGAATGAGCTAATTGAACACCAAGTTGATGTATCAATACCTCCAAGTCCAACATTCTCATATACTCAAGAATAGGCTTATTTCTAGAAGACTTACAACTTAAGGCATATGTACTACATTTGCCTTTACCAAGATGGTAATTGATATATAGGTCATAATCTTTCAGAAATTCTAACCATCTCTTCTGCCTTATGTTCAGTTCTTTCCGAGTAAAAATATACTTCAGACTTTTGTGATCTATAAAGACTTCATATTTTTCACTATACAAGTAGTGCTGCCAAATTTTCAAAGCAAACACAATTGCTGCTTACTCTAGATCACGAATGGGTAGTTCTTCTCAAGTGATTTCAATTGTCTAGAGACATAGGTCACAATATTATCATCTTGCATAAGTACACAATCTAAACTTTCTTTAGATGCATCACAGTAGAATGTGAAGCCATCAATTCCTGAAGGCAAGGTCAACATAGGAGCTGACACTAACTACTTCTTTAACTCTTAGAAACTATACACTCACATTGATATGATCACACAAATTTACCTCCCTTCTGAGTTAGACGAGTAAGTGGAATGGCAATTTTCGAGAATCCCTCCACATATCACCTTTGATAACTCGCTAACTCAAGAAAACTTCTTACTTCCACAACATTAGTAGGGCGATTTTACTAAACAACTCCTTCAACTTTCTTTGGGTCTATTAAAATTGCATACTTCAAGATTACATGGCTCACAAACTCTATATTATCAAGTCAAAAATCGCATTTACTAAATTTAGCATACAACTTTTCACGCAAAATCTACAGAACAAACCTCAAATGTTGTTCTTGTTCCTCCAAATTCCTCGCATACACCAAAACATCATTGATGAACACTACTATAAACCTATCTAGATACTCATTGGATATCCTATTCATTATATCCATGAAAGTAGCTGGCGTATTCGTTAATCCAAAAGGCATGATGAGATGGTCATACCTTGTTTTGAAAGCAATTTTAGGTACATCCGTTGACTTTATCTTCAACTGATGATACCTAGAACGAAGGTCGATCTTGGTGTTGAGACTAACAATACAACCCGGAAGGGGGAGGGGGTTGAATAGGTTGGATAAAGATACTATAAAACTTTTGCGGAATATATCACAACAATTAGCAAGCGAGATAATATACGATGTTAAACAACGTGTGTGATGATAGTGGGCAATAAAGATAGATCACACATCAATTTATAGTGGTCTGGCTTTATTCCCAAGCCTACGACTACTCTCTAGATAATAGCCTTAACACCGGCTAGACTTCACTAATAATCAGCACTATAAGTTACAACTGTCAAGTGATGTTCCTTTTACACGATAAATATCACTATCAGGACACAACGACTGTACTTACGCTTGTATACTTGACTATCTGCTATTACAATGCTAAACCTGTACGGAGAGATATCAGATGAAGAATAGTTACGGATTTCTAGCTCAAAGCACAAATGCAGTATTTCTCGTGTCCAACCTCTTCTAAGCTTTACTGATCCTCTTTTATAGAAGTCTTCAATCTAATCGTTGGAGATCGTCAAGGAGATCCAGCTAGCCATTTGAGAGTAGGTTAACCCCTGTCAGAATCGGGATTACCCATACAATTGTCTCCTCTGACATTGGTAGGTTTCCTAAAAAGGAGTCTGCTGTCATGCCCCAAACCCCTTCCTGGGAACGTCACCCCCTACAGATCGATTACTGCGACGTCCCAAGGTATCGCCGACCTCACTTATAAATACCAGAGATTTGAAATAAACAACGGAAACCTCAAAATACCCGGACAAATAAACTGGGGTAATCAGGTAGAATACACATATTCATTTCTTATCCAAACTTATACAATGTTCACAATTTACATCCACCATATACACGTGCACACCATACTATAAAACCACCAATATATATATGCACATCGTTTTACAACCACCAATATCAAAAAGGACCGATGACCTGGATATTCCATCCTCAAAAATGGTACACCTTCAAAAAGATATTTCCAAACCTCTATGCTAGCCCCTACGGCCCTTACTCAGCGTCCACTTTGGATCAGACTCCTTATCATCCAAATTTGAGTGCCCCTGGACGGTCTGCTCCTCCAAGAACTCCGGCTCGGCCTTAATCTCGATTGGGTGATTTATATCACCCGATTCAGATGGAACTTTGTCATGATCCCCATCGACCGGCTCCTCAAAGAAATCATCCTCAGGCACGAAATTAGGGTCCATCCGCTGCTCATACAGGAGTATATACATCGGTTCTTCCTCAGGCTTTGTAGACTTAGCAGGCTCATTCTCAAGTTCTGCCTCGGGTTCTACTTCCTGTGATTCTTCCTCAGGAATTGGCTTAAGATCTACGTCCATTGGGTCATCTCCCACTAGAGACTCTTCCGGCCCCAGCTCGTGCTCGGCCCCAGAAGATCCCTGTGCCGCAGGCGCTGGATGCAGTCCAGATTGCGCTAGACTAATTTCTGTACTAGTCAACTCGCCGTCAGGAGGGGGTATAGTAGACGGTATAGTAGATGGGTCCCAATCCCCGACTAAATCAAAAGAGACGTCAAATCCTCAGACGGGACCAAATTCATTTACTCCGTCTCGAAAGAACCAAGCGGTATACGTATGGGACTCCCACAGAGGTAATCCTAGGTCTACAAAAACTACGGTAGTATGTTTAATCTTGGTCATATGGTCACCCATAGGAAACTCTAAAACTTCATGTTCGCTGTGCATTAGTACTCCAAAACGTTCAGGTAGCGACGGCGAAGGATTCATTGATCAGGCCGAGGATCTGAAATGTTTGGTTGAAACAACCATGAGAATATATCTCAGCAAGCACACACTCTAAACCCCACTTAGACTATCACGTACCTCTAGACAATCACAAAACACAATCACACACAACCAGTCATCACAACATTTATTCTTACCTGGGCCTAGCCTCCGTGCAACCTGCACGTTAGTCATAATCACACCATATGCAATCACATGCAATGAACAAATCTCATTTCACGCATTCGTTCCGATTTCATTACATCTTTTCCACAACTCTCGCTAGTGACCCGTGTTATAGTATACGCCTCAGGACCACTGCGACCAACTCATCACAACACTCAATGGCCAGCGTTACGGTACACGCCTCAGGCTCAACATCTACCACCTACGGCACAACTCGCGTTGAAGTACACGCCTCAGGTTGGCAATCTTCCAATAATACTAGGCATCGTCCCGCGTTAAAGTACACACTTCAGGATGGCACAATTCCCACATTATGGTACCGCCTCAGGGATTTCCACAATCACGCATGCCACAACACGCACAGTTTCTTACTCATTCTCATGCCAATAAAATGGCCAATCACACGTGGCCCGTGCACACAAACAATTCATGCTTGTTAAGCATTCAACACAGCCGATTGACACTTAATTTAATACAGCCCACGCGCACACATAGCAAATCATATTTCAATCAAT
>JAMXDD010000008.1:27456890-27504585 GCA_024733475.1 Syzygium grande | reverse complement strand
CATGATCAAATTTGTTCCCTTATTTAATATCTCTTACTCGAATTAGAAATTATTTCACTTTGTAGCACGATAAAAGCATGTGTAAATCAATATGTTCCTTGAGAGTTGCCTCTAAGGTTGACTTATGAGAGTCTAATTTGCAAAGGATTGATCATTCTCCTCATTCTACCCACGAGTTTTGTTCAACAACAAAAGATAATGAATTTTAAATGTTGCAGATTAACAATTATGGAAAATTCTAGCATCTATTATAACTCATCCTACCAAGTATTTCCTTGAAAGGATTTTACTACTTTCTGTTTCTAAAATTTCCCTAGCATAATACGTACCAAATAATCAATGGATGTTTTTTATTTTCATAAGTTCTGCGGAAAGTTTGGAGAAATGCTTATGGGACTGATGGAGAGAGCTATACATCAATATGGACTACTATGATTCTGAAAATTAGGTTAGAATTCATGTACATTAGGGGTTTGACTCCTATATTCTGATTTTAGGTAAGTGTGTACTTTTTTTTACAAGAACCAAGCATGTTAGATGTTTAAATCTCCGTAAAATTCTTTCCTCTCTTTTAGTTACCTAAATTTTTTTTTAGTTACCTAAGTTAAAATGTCACACCCCGAACCCTAATGGGCACGCGTCATCCGCCTCTGGTCGATTCAAGCGACGTCCTAGGTTAGTCGCCGACCTCATTTACGAACATCAGAGATTTAATTTTGCAAACGGAAACCTTAAACACCCTGACAAATTAAACTGGGGAGAAATGGGAGAATATACATTTCCAGTACTCGATCCAACTTATTCTACCAATATTTACAATAGAACAAACTTTGGTTTACCAGTACACACATTCCTAAAACTTTCGAAAGTGAGAACAAAAACAGATGACCTGGCATACTAACTTCCAAAAATGTTACCCTTCTGAAACCCACCGGAAACTCTGCCACATCGTACTCCGTGTGCACTGGTATTCTAAAACGTACTAGCGATGGTGGCAGAAGGATTCATGGGTCCTGTCAGGTTCTGAAATTGATTGGTTGAAAATAACTGTGAAACACTTCTCAGTAAGTACACCCCTAAACCCAATCTAGGCTATCACGTACCTCTAGATAATTTCGCAAAACACACAAACATACACACATACCACATAATCACATAGCAAGCAATTTAATACAATCACGAGCGTGCAAAATTTTCATGTCACGCACTCCTTTCATTCTCACACTATTCCATCCACATTTCTCACCAGTGACCCGCGTACACGTACACGCCTCAAGTACATTGCGGCCTCTTTCCACAACACTTTCCACATCACTCGCCAGTGACCCGCGTAAACGTACACACCTCAGGTACACTGCGACTACTCATCACTTCCCACATCACTCGCTAATGACCCGCGTAAACGTACACGCCTCAGGTACACTGCGACCACTCATCACATCATTTCCGGCCCGCGTTGAAGTACACGCCTCAGGCCATATTTTTTGCCCGTGTAAACGTGCACGCCTCAGGCTCAACATCTACAACCTACTGCACAACCCACGTAGAAGTTCACGCCTTAGGCTGGCAGTCTTCCGGTAATACCGGGCATCGTCCCGCGTAAACATACACGCCTCAGGACGGCACACTTTCCACAATCTCACTTTCCCAATCCACACAAAATTTCTCATTTAATTCACACGCGCAACACACACTTGCCACTCAATTGGCCCGTCACACGTGGCCCGTGCACGCAACATTTCACACATGATTATCATGCTCACAAAGCATTCCATATGGCTAATATCACAATTAATTCATTTTAGCCCATGCGTGCACACTGCAAACATAATTCAATCAACCAATTGCACAATTGCACAATTAATTTCACCACCCCAACTCAATTATATATCAAATGCACATAAAACACGAAAATTGCTATTTTTCTCCCACCAAACGACGTCAAATCAAATCCGGTCCTTCACGGAACTTTCTCGTCATAATTTCTAGGTTCCAAAAATTCAACTCGCACCTCGATCGGACCCTTACAGCCCCGTGAATAGTAATTCACAGCTTGTGAACAGTGTTTCAAGGCTTATGAACGGTAAATTCGCAGCCCTATTTTCTGAATTTCCTATAAATAATGCTCGAATTAATTTCTACGGCCCGCCATAAAATTTCCCTCCCTATTCATACCATTCCGCACCTAATTCCATACTGATTTCGTCCGAAAATTTCCGTCGATACCCGAAGTCCTAAATTAGGTTTAGGCGCGACTTACCTGCGTTCTAGAAATATAGAAATCGTTATTTTTCTCTAACCAAACGACATCAAATCGATTCCGGTCCTTCATGGGACTTTCTCGCCATTAAATATCGGTTCTAAAAATCCAACTTTTGTCCCGAACCGAGCATCACAGCCTCGTGAACAGTGAATCACAGCCTCGTGAACAGTGAATCACAGTGATTCTGAGCTTAAAATTCCCTCAAATCATCCTCCAAAAATTCCAAATTAATTCCTCAAGGCCCGCCATACATTCCCGGTCTAAAGCCCCAATATTTCGCACCCGCACAAGTCCAATTTCACCCAAAATCAAATTGTTCGGCGATACACAAAATCCTAAATCAGGATTAGAGTATGACTTACAAAGTTCTAGACTTAATTGGCTAGAACGGGGAGCGGCGGCCCTTAATTGGGGACAACGTACAACTCCCGGGTGGCGGCGATCGGCTTAGACGTCGACGGCGTGGCTTGTGCATGGCCATGGGTCTCACGGCCAAGAGAGAGAGAGGGAAACCGAGAGAGAGAGGGACGGCGGTGGCTCGGCGGAGGCTTGACCGGCGGTGATCAGCGGTTCAGCAAGGTGATCGGTTCGACGTGGGGAAGGAGAGAAAAGGGGGAAATGGCCGAAGAAGAGAGGAGAGGGGGGGTTCTCACGGGAAGAGGGGGAGAAGAATGGTCTAATTTGGACTTAAATAGTTCATTTTGACCTAATCCGCAAAATGACTAAAATGCCCTTTACCCTTAAAACATACCCTTTAATAATTCTCAAGGGTAAAACGATCCAATTCTCCGTTTCTTGTCCAAAATCATCCGCGATCCACTACTAGGATAGTGGCGAACTGACCCCTAACTATCCTTGGATCGGCCAACAGTGGCTCAAAATATCACTTGCGCAATTTAATGGTCGAAATCCATTCACGATCGAATTTTCTTTAGTCACGCAAATTTAATTCCCCTATTAGCCTTTCCCTAATGGTTAGCATTCCCAGGAATGATCAGTTCCGGGCGAGAAATTTACTACGAGCATATCTCATAAAATTCAATTATTTAATAAATTCCAATTGGCGGAAATTTTGGAATGTCACATAAAATGAGTAATTTTTGTTTTGTTTTTCATTCCATTGGTTAGAGCTTTTTGCTTTTTGTATTCGATTGAGAACTAATGTATTAGCAAAATATTTTGATTGACAAAAGGATCATGACAATCGCACATACATCTACAATGGACTTTTAGTTACTGAGTTCCAACTTTTCCATTATTTCGTATTTTCGTTACGTGGTTAACTGCTAATTTATAAACCAAAAAACGGTTGATAAATTAATTTTTAACGAGAAGAATGCGATGGCAATAGTGCATAAAGCTGCATTTTCATTTTGCACTGAGAAAGTAATAGTGTTGGTTTTTGTACTTCTTTAAAATTACCCCGAAGGACTATTCTTACACAACTGTCCCACGACTATTATTTTGTAAAAATGTTACCATCACGGTGTGCATACCTTTATATGATTGTTTGACTACATACTCAAGACTCCTAACGAAATTAGTATTTTTCATTTTAAGGTTCTATTTATTTTTCAAAAATGAATAATTTGAAAAATATTTTCCTAAAATTAAGCGTTTGTATCGCTTGAAATAATGTGCCAATAAAAAATATTTTCATTATCGATAAAAATTTATAGCTAAATATCTTCGGAGACGATAAAAATACTTTTCTTTCATTCAATTTAGTAATGATACAAACAATCATTTTTAGGAAAATATTATTCAAATCATTTTTTTTTTACGAAACAAATGCACCCTAAGTGAGATGCTACTTTCATTGGTTACTAGAGTCTAGAATGAGTTGGGCTTGGGTTGAAGACAAAGTGCCCACGTATAATGACATAGCTCGAGCGTGTGTCCAATCCACACGGGCTTTGTATAGATTTTATCTACTAAATATGTAAAGCTCTCTTATTTCCATTTTCTACACCTTAGGGGCATTTTCGTAATTTCATAAATGATGTGAGACCTGAGCTCGTGGGTTCCCCAATCATTGGGTCGTTGTGTCTCTTGGACGTCAAATTTGGCTTGTTGCGGGGGCAGAGCAGACACATGTTGATGTTGCAAATCTCACTGAATGAGCCCCACCTTAAATGCATGGGGTGAAGTCTAGATTGAGTTGGGATGGTCACACACGGTGTTAGCTGTTGTTCTCCATTGCGATATTTGGAACGCGATCAAATCGTTGATGGATAAAGGAAATTAATGAAAGTGGCAAATAGTTTTAAAGAGCAAGAACGTTTGAAAGTAGTATGTGACTGAAATTGATGAATGATGAAACATGAGAGTGGGAGAAAGCCACTCTATAGAGAGCCAAGTTCTTTTTCCCCTCAACGATTGCCGTGGCTGGCCGTTGAGGTTTGAAGGGTCACTCATCACTTTATTATGACTCAACGGTTGGCCGTTGGGCCGTCTTGGGTCATTGGATCAATGTTCGAGAGTTTGGAGCCGAGGCCCATTAAAATTCTTAATGGGTGGGCCCATGTGGCCAGGCCACCCTCCATGGATTGGTTGACCGCAACTACTTTCACTTGTTCAATTGGGAATCGTCTTTCACCGCTATAGCACTAAACATGCGCATGCTTGAGTTAATCTGCCTTTTCTACTCACTTCAAGCTTCAGTAATTCTGTCTTTGCTTCTTCCTGCTCTGGATAAACTTGAGTATCTCTGGCTTTGCAATTCTTTAGGATCTAGAGTTAGGATTTTCGAAGTGTGCTTTTTCCTTCAATAATTAAGGTTTTTTTTCTTGATCAAAGACCGGGTACACCGAATCAATCATGGAAGTTCTACCCTTGGTTCCGAGCGAGGATTGGAGGATTACTTTCACACAAATCACCTTGCTCTGCCTCTGGCTTTTTACATTTTTGATTCTGTAGATGTTGACACTTGAATTTTACACGTCGATGGTTGTTATTCACATTTTATAAAATTAAGGGATCAAAACCATCGTTATTGTTGGAATTTGACTCTTAACAAAAAAAAAACTTGCATTACATTTTTGCATTTCGCATTTAGGAGACATGTTGAATATAGTTTTGGATCACATTGCTATTAACGTTTCTTTAAGTTAGAGTTGTATTTGCTTGCATTAGATGACATTAGCATCTTTTATAAATTTCATTTGCATGTTATTATCTACTTAGACGTTTGCTATGTCATTAGCACGCTGTGTTACATGATATGGCATATTAGAAGAGTATTCACCTTGGGAGATCTTAAGCACGTTAGGGAAGCAACAGTTAGGGGAATAGAGAGATACAGAGGATCACACTCGTTAGGAAACCTTCACTGCTGAACCTTCACCATCATCAATATATTTGGTCTTCTGGTAACCCTTGCACATAATTTCTTCAAAAATTATTGCAATGAAAAAGGCAAGAGAAAGGATGGGCTAGCCAAATTGATTGGGGAGAGGTTCTGGTGAAATATAAGGGAGGGAGTGAGATTAGTTTACGCAGGGTGGCTGAAAAGCGGCCCTCCCCAAAAAAAAAATATTTTCCTAAAAATGATCATTTATATCACTTGAAATAATTAGTCAATAAAAAATATTTTCATTATCGTCATGGACGATGAAAATATTTTTCATTCAAAGTGATTCGAGTGATCATTTTTTGTGAGACAAACACACCTTAAGAGAGATAAATCATGTGATCTCAAGAAAAGAAAATCGACAATTTGGGTCGTTAGGTTGAGGATTTGTCTTTGCCATTTAGAGATTTTCCTAACATCCAATCTAGTCCTGGTGTGACCCTCGATGTTCCTTGGACGCTGCCTCGTCCTAACATTAGGGTTATCTCACATTGGTTGTAGAAAGGGCTAGTAGTCAGTTTATAAGCGCAAAGGAAAGTCTCACCTTTTGAGCTAGCTTTTAGGGTGAAAGAGGCCTAAAACCACCCAACGCTGGTGTTAGACCCTAGGTTACTAACAAATATGGATCCAACAGTCACATGGGATATACGAGTTGTTGCTACTCCGACCCAGAGCCTAATGTGTGAGGGAGAGATTGTTGGGGTTATCCCACAACCCTTATGGAAGGGGTTGGTGGACAGTTTATAAATGTGAGAGAAAACATCACCCTTTAAGCTAGCTTTTAAGGTGAGAGAGACCTAAGACCACTCAACACATTGTGGTCATCTCTAATCCTTGCCGCCTCAAGTTCACATATGTCACGACCTCCTTTTTCCGTTTAGGGAAAAAAGACGGGTTTAGGGGTATTTCCCAAAAGGCGGGCCAATGGTCCATCAATTTGGGCGCGATCTCTCCCAAGACCATACCCTGTGCAACGTTGGGTTTTATCTTTAAGTTCTTTAACAACCAAAGTATTTGATATAGAGTCGCCACTAGCCTATTGGGATCGACTAGAAACCAATCAAGACGCGGGAGTGTCATCTCAATTCCTACGTAACTAGAGATTCAGGTCGAGGACTTATTTACGTTACATTTCTATTAGCACCCTTTTGGTACCTAACTTGAGAATGTGTTATCTAAGTGGCCATGCAATTTTGATTACAAATTATGATCCTAAAGTGTCAAAACCGCTAAATGCCCATGCAAATGTTTTTGTAGTTTTTCATTATGATCCTAAGCTAATCCTATCATATTCTAGGAAAGCAATTAACAATCAATGAATTGAAATACGATGCATAAAGTAAACACCCCAAGGAAATGAACAAACAAATTATCCTAGTGCGTTAAAAGGAAACCCAAACTCGTCAGATAATTAGTACAAAACCAAATGGGAAAACTCGAGACATGGTCAGGTAACATGAATTGGTACAAAATGAGACCGGACTGGACATCGACCTTTAATCTCCATTCTCAAAGGCTTCGGCCACCTCCTTCATGGACCACCTCGGTGATGTCGGTTTTTATTGAACTCGTACATCCGAACAAACAACGTGAAAGTATACAAGCAAAGAAAGAAATTAAACACGCAAGTAGGCCAAATGACCTTGCTTCTCAATCGATCACACAAGAGGTGAGTGAGCCTCCTAAGGATCACTTATTCAATTACAATCCAAATTAAAACAGGTTCTGTTTAGACCTAATTGACTTAACAAATGAAGTCCGATTGAAGTGGTTCAATCATCATCAGAAAGCTTAAGACGTAAGGTTCAAAGTTCATAAAGACCATTCGGACCAGTTCTAACCGGTTTATCCGAAAAAGGTGAATTAACCCGGATGCCCCAGACTTGACCCGGTTTCAGCCTGTGATTTGAACAAATACGGACAAAATAACAAATAATGTTCAAACCGCATGAAATTTTACAGAGAGTTGGGAAAACATGTGATAAACAACTTTCATGTTTTAAGAATTTGCTAAAAACCCCTTATTGTTCCCAGTAATTCGGTTTCTACCCGGGACTCAATTGCCAAGCAATTTTCAAGGCTGAACAGACCTAACCCGCAATTTGTGCCAAGTTGGCCCCTGAGATATTGCTATTAGGTCCCCAAACTTTCCAGTTTACTATTTAAGACTCTAATGAACAGCTTTGAAGTTTTGAATTTTTGCAGAAAAGGGCTCCAACTTTATGAAAATTGCGAAATCGAATCGGTCATTGAAACTGGAAATTTTCATATCAAATCACAGTTCAGAACGTCCTCTTCACGCATGAGTCGTACAGGCCAAACCAGTATGAAATTACATGAAATTTTTAAGTTTCAAAGATCAGGATGTGTTCTACAACCTTCATGAAGGAAGTTTTTCCAAATGATGAACACAGAAAATCAGAAAAATCATCGAACTGAGCAAGGTCAGTCAGGAATCATAACAACAGAACAGGAGATCAACATTCCAGATTCTGATCTAAGATCACGAAGAGTTTTTCACCTAGCAAACAACGTCCATTTCATGCATGCAACCTATCAAATCGAAGCTCAGGAAGTCTAGATCAAATCTCTAGCTGAACGCTTTTTCAGGTTTTGACATCTTCGAACTCAAACCAGAAACAGAAGCACACTGACTTCTCAGTACACGAAGGTCATAGAACATGACGTAAGAATGCATACCTTGTGTGATGAACCCGTCGAGCTCGTATGAGCTATTCGGCCACCGACGGACTTTGATACGACACCAAGGTATTTTGAACAGCGAAGAACATACCAGAACTTGTCGGAGGCCGCTGTTGAACAAGGACATGGAAAAGCATTAATGCGGTTGGGTTGAATCTAACATTAAAGTCAGAGGAAGAAACTTAGCTTTAACTCCATTGTAGCGACTCGGTGTTGGTTCAAAGCAGCAGAGGCATGTTCCAAGGCCTCGGTACAGCAGGGGCCGTCGGTAGGGGAGCAGCAGCGGAGTAGCTTGGTCGTCACGGAGGACTAACGCCGGCTCGTGTGGCTGTCGGAACAGCAAACGTCAAGGGTCAGCAACCAGCAAGAAGCAGCAACGGCGACGAATAGGGGCCACGGCGTCGGAGAAGGCAGCGAGCACAGAGTGGCGCGGGACAGCGACAGCAGCGTTAGTGGCTGAGCAGCAAAGCGACGGCGAGGAGCAGCCAGCTCGTCCCTCATCCCGGCCAAAAGGCGTCAGCTGACACTACCTTTGAAAAAGGCAAATTCGGGGAGTTATACTTGGAGTCAGTGCACGAGCCATATATCATTGGAAAACACGTTCGAAGACGCTCGTCGTGACACCCGCGGTCTGCAATTTTCTAAGCTCGTTAGAGCCTTCAATTGATCAACAAAAGACAAGTATACTGGAGAGGAGTTTGAGATCAAGTGTGAACCGGGGTGGTCGAAATTTGCACTTTGTGGGTTTAATCTAATTAATTCAATTAAGCTCAAAACCCCGCTTTGCCTGAGTCCAAGAAAATGACCCTAACATACAAATGCATTTTTTTTAAAGTTTTTTGGTTAGGGGTCGGGGTTGATCCCTAATTTTTATGCAATAACTAAATGAGTAGGCAAAATTTAGGTATCAACAACATTAAGCCGGTTTTTGATGTTTTCTTATTTTCTCACAAATTTAAATCTTGTTCTCATGTGTGCAATGGCTCATTCTGATGCGAATGCTTGATAGAATGACAAGTTTATTAACTTTTTGGACTCACGCTTGTTCAATCCATTCGTTCATGTCATATTTTTTCGCGTTTATATGCATACATTTTAGTGATCTTGTTAGCGGTTGGTGTAGGGTCACTGTAAAAGCCCCCGAGGCATGTATAGGGATGTTTCTAGGCCTAGAAGCAGGCTGAGTACTCATTGTTCAGATCACCTTCTCTCTTAGAGAGAGAGTGTGTTTTAATTAGGTGTGATGAAAAGTCTAGAGTAGATGGACGCAAGTTATAATCCATTCAAACATCAAATTGGACAGAACAGCAGACATTAGGCCTTCATCCCTACCAAATAGGTGCTGGTCTAGATGGCAAGAGAGTTTACTATCTCTTTGTGGTACTGGGCACAATTTTGTTGGGTGTGCTTTAGGATAAAATCCTGGATGCACAAAGCCGATGTTGTGGAGTGTACGCACAAAAACTGACCCGGACACTATCTTACCAACAAAAAAGAAGAAGAAGCTTAAACTGCATTTTCTGTTTGTTTACGGATAGAGGGGACAATGTACAGAAGATGAAAGATGGAAATAAAAACTGATTTGGAAAAGTTTGGAAAATTGTCCAATTTAACAAAGATTGGAGTAAGTTATGATATGAATTTACAAGTTGGTTTCATGTGGGTTGGGACCCACCAACATTAAGGACTTTGGGCTCACATGTACGGATCATTTAAGAATGTTACTTGTATAGGTAACAAGGGGAGAGAAGGCTGTCATGACTTGTGCAAAAAGTAATTAGGTGACAAAATTACATGTATGTAAATGTATAATATTCTTTTAAGGTAGATATTTTTTGTTTGGTCTCCCAACCTAAATTGCTACAAAACCTAGTTCATAATAGTTCGAATTGATTATAAATGAATCCACGAGTTCTTTTCATCTTATATCTCTTATAAGTGAGTACAATCATTAACTGCCACCACCCACTGTATGAACATATTTAGTCAATTGTCAAATAAAAAAATAAACGTGTGATATGCTTTTTTAAAGGGGAAATAGTTCATCATTCAAAACTCTAAGGGTGCGAATGACTTGAATGATAATTCATTCAAGTCATTCTATTCTTAGGAACAATTTTTAGCCAGAAATAGATTTTTCTATTTCTATTCTTCGAACGAGTTTTTGAATAGAAAGTATCGTTTGATAATGACATAAAATTTATATTCTTGGAATAGAGAACATAAATTCATTTGATAGCATCGATGTAGAATTTGTACATCAAGAGGTAGAGACGGCGGCAAATGATGGCAACAAAAAGTGGGGGAGCAAGCAAATGCGGGCAAGCTCAGAGAAGAATTGTTATTTCTATTTTTATTCCAGGAATAGAAAAGTAGAAAATTTCTACTTCTCATTTTCGTTCCAAACCTATTTCTGGGCTAAAAATTTGTCTCGAAAATAGAAAAATGAAATTGTGCTGCCAAACGGATTTCTATTCCAAACTTGTTCCTAGATCGGAAAAATAGAAAAATAGAAAAAGAGAATGGTTATTATTTGTGCCCTAATTGGTATCACTGGCTCAATCTTGCATGCGCCAAGTCATCATGCGTTAGCCGTTAGGTCTATTGAAATATACCACGGAAATGACAAGATCTTGCAAATTAAGTTAATGCAAAAATACTAGAGAAATAACGATGAACAATAAGGATACAAGTGATTTACGTGGTTTAATTTGAGTATCGGTACCTATATCCACGGGGAGAGCCAGCAACAGATAATTCACTATAATTAGAAAATCAGAGTTACAATCGCTCACACGCTCGAGAGTTTTCTACACCTAAATTATACCCAAACTCTAAGTGACTAAGATGCAAATCAGGGAAGACGAAGACAAGGATTGTGGCAGGTATGCTATCCCACACACAAATAGCTCTCCAAGCTTTTATAAAAGGGACTGCCTTTTAGCCACCAAGCCCCTCTTCGAATTTTGATTCTCATCTTAGAACTGCTTCATAGTAGCAAAATTCTAATGCGCAGATTCCATACCATAGCAAGTGCAAAACATACTACCAGGACTAATCAACGCACGTACATTTGTTTATATAATCATACCAGGCAAAAGGTAGAAGTGAAGATTCAGGGATTCATAATGCACACTAGTTTTATTTCTTGAGGAGCATATCGTGTCCCCAAACTTTACAAGCATTGCCTAATATATAGGCACAAAAATAGACAAACAGCTTAATTATTGGTGAAGTTCTGGAAATCACAAATAATTCGGCACTCTTCGACCTGCCATAAAAGCTTTTACAACTAACAGACAACAAGAAAAACTTTGACAAGTGACACTTAAAGACTTTTACAACTGACGGACGACTAAAACACTTTTAGACGACAGTTTTTCTTCGTTTATGCACATTTTTCTTCTTGATACAAAGCTACTATAGTACATGAACGATAACTTCCCGAAAATTGAGATGATTTTTAAACACGACGGGCTAATTTTTTCAACACGCTTGACAAGGCTTCAGAGATCATATTTATGGATGGATTCCTCAGTGTTGTCATCATCACAGCTGTCCGAACTACCTCCGTCCTTTTGTTTCCTATAATCCCTGAGGATTCGTTCAATTTTTGCAAACTCTAGGCCCACATCTTCATGAAGTTCTAAAGACTTTTTTCTTTTTCATGCAGACTCATAGGAAGTACCTGAAACATTTGTAGAACTTGAGGCGATATCAGTGGATCTTGATGGAATACGTGGCTAAGGAAAATTCTCCAATTGCAGTGACGGACTATCTTTGTCATCGCCTAGACTGAGTGCTAGTTGTAGCTCACTATAATCATATGAGTCTTGCGATAATGGTCCTCCCCATGGATCCTATGATTGAGGATCTTGTGAGGACGATGCCTCTTAAGATGAGGATGAGGTAGTAGGATCCAAGGCAGCGGCAGCAGCATCCATATTAGCTTGCATATCTATGCCATAATATTGTCTCAATTCTATACCAATTATCGTCTGATACTCGTGGTTAGCTAGATGATCCCAAGACACATCGCTAGATTGGGTGGCCATACTTCTGGTGGTATCACTTGGTTATATTGACATAGAAGTCTCTAGAGTTTTCTATATTCTTAGGGAAGTGCCGAGATTTTGCATGGAAGGGTTTTGAAAAACTTTTCTAGAATTTGTAAGTAGTTACTCCTACATCACATGGAGTTTTGCTCACATCTCCAATTGAACGAATAAAAACCCATCGCTGTGAAACAGGATTGTTGTATGCTGATTACGGATTGAGTCTAGGCTCTAAATTGTTCCTGAAACTTGCATTTCCAAGCTCCCAATGATTTGAACCAATTAAGCATATCACCCAAATGCTTAAACTTCTTTTCTCCCAAGAGAATTTTGTCAATAATGAAAATAATTTTGGTTCTTAGAAATTCAATGGCTATGGTATAAAAATTGAACAAATACCAAAAAAAAATCACTTGAATTCCTCTAGGAATTTATCTTGAGATTGAGTGAGATAGAATGGATGAAAGAATATTCAGGATATAGCCCATTGGGTCCGAGATTTAATCCTCTCGAACCTGCTCAAAATCAACGGTTGATATTTCCACATTAATGACGGTAGATTTTCAAAAAGGGTATTGTAGATTTCCACAATAAATTCCTCTAGGAATTTATCTTCAAGATTGAGTGAGATAGAATGGATGAAAGAATATTCGGGGATATAGCCCATTGGGTCTTGAGATTTAATCCTCTGAACTGCTCAAAATCAACGGTTGATATTTCCACATTAATGACGGTAGATTTTCAAAAAGGGTGTTGTTCTGGATGTATTTAGGAACTTCTAGCAGTCTTGTTTGCTTAGCTAAGAAGGTTTCATCTCGATAGGTTTATATCGACCGAACGGATTTTGGGATACATACATATTTATAGATGAAACTGGTGCAGCAAATTCTTTTGGCCTGGATAAGAAATCAGCAAGCACATTCTTCTTTCCTACTATATGCTTGGTTTCAAAAGAATATTTTGAAAACCATTCCGCCCATATGAGGAGTTAAGGGTGAGGAATTTGCTTTTGTTTGAACTTCAACATCTGGGAGAATAAGAACATATCTAGGTCCACTAGAAAATGATGTCCTAAGAGATGAAATTCAAACTTCTTGATGCCATATTTTACCGCTAAGATTTTCTTGAAAGTCGAGTGATAATGCATTTCACTTGGCATAAATCTTCCACGTTTGTGTTCACAGATCTTGCATTTGCCATCAATTCCTTCGAACATAACGACAGCCCAATATTCATAGCTAGCATATGTTTGTAAGACTCTTTTCCCAATAGAAGGGATTTGCAGAGGAGGAAGATGTTGCAAAACTTCTTTGAGACATTTGACTGATTTAGTCTACTGAGATCCCCATGGAGGGGCATCCTTTTTTAGCGTCTGCTACAATGGGCTCACCAGGTTGGTAATTTTTGGAACAAAGTCTCTGAGATAATTGACTATCCCAAGAAACTATTGAACCTGTTTGAGAGAAAGATTCTCATCAGGAAATTTCTGTAGTTCTTCAAAAATATGGGGACCGGGATAATATGTCCCATCCTTAAGATGCATTCCGAGAAATTCAATTTCTCATTGGGCAATAATCATCTTTTTCTAATACAGCACGATGCCATATTTCTGAACCAATTCCGCAAATTGGCTTAGAATTTATAATGAGAATCGTCATCGGTACATCAATGTAAATTTGGGCATTGGCCAAAATAGGCTGGAAGATTCTGCACATAGCTTTCTGGAATAATGAAGGAGCTGTTTTAAGACCAAAAGGAAATACTGTCCATTGGAAGTGCTGATTAGGGATGTAAAATTCAGTTTTGTGCCTGTCATTTGGATGAATTCCCAATTGCTAGAATCCAGCTTTGAGGTCAAATTTGGAATAGACCTTAGCTTGAGTAAGGCTGAAGAATAACGAATTTCGATGGGGGTAATGGGAATTTATCATCTTGGAGGAATTGGTTGAGTGGCTGGTAATTGATAACCAACCTCATTTTTCCTATGTTCTGCTCAAAATGCTTATTCACGTAGAATGCTTCACAAGACCACTAAGAATCAGATGGCTCGATCAATCTTTGGTGTAGTAAGTCTAAGCACTCCTTTTGTGTCAAGATCAAATGATCTGGATTCATTCTGAATGAGTTGCTTTGGTAGAATTGATATCCTCATTTTTTTTAAAAGGTAGATAGATGAAAAAGTCAGGATTTTTCCACTAAAGGTTTGAACATTTAAGGACAAAATCTGAATGGGATTCTGCACATGCTCCAAGAAGGGTTTAAATGATAAGATCTAGCATATGTATTTGGATGGAAAAAATTAGTTGGATGTTCACAAACTCTTTGAATTATCCTTTGAATCAAGTCCATTAAACAAAATTCTAAGTTTGGGAATCGGATCAGAATATCTCATCCAATGATGATATCTTTATCTGGTAAACTAGAACTAAAGATTTTAGTGGTGAGAGAACAATGTGAGAAGAACTGAAGGTTAATGGGTTTGCTTGAACTCTTGTGGCGAAAATATCTCTAGAAGCGTGGATTAAAGTATCGAGTGTATGAAGTCCAATATTCTTACGGAAGAATTTTTGTGTCAAGGATCAAAACACTAGCTCTAGTATCTATAAGGGCTATAAGAGGGATAGGTTTAGTATATTTGAAAAGATAGATTTTGATGGGAAAATGTGGAAGAGTGGAAGGAGTATATGCACAAAGGTCTTGGATTGTGGGGGGTTTTGGATTTTCGAAAGAAAAAAGAGTAAACTCTCTTTTCTATTTCATCAAATGAGTCTTCAAAGTCACCGGACTGGGCGATATGGTGTACGCTTTATCGGTTCGTCTTCGAAAGAGAAGACAGATTCAACATCATCATCTTGAAGAGAAATTCCAGTTTTCTTTTCAAGCTCCTAGATTAAATGAGAATTTCTTTTCTAAGCCTTTGGACAATTCTTTGCAAAATGGCCTTTTTGTTACAGATGTAACATCTATCGAATTTCTTACGTCTTCCAAACTAGTCGCGTTTGGAGCGTCTTCTTCTCAAAAAGTGCTATTTGCGCTTTTTTTTAGACCGAGTGAGAAGCGTTTGAAGTGCTTTTTCTTTTTACATCAATCTCCGCAAGAAGGGTCATCACACGACTCTTTATTTGCACACTTGATTCTCAACTCTGGTCTTCAGTAAGCTCGATCAAGTTCTGTTACTCTTAAGATAACCTTTGAATGCCTTTCGGTGAATACAGAGGTCATCAAGAGCCAAATGTATCTTCTACTGCAGTTCTCCTATTGGGACATCGGCAATTTTTCGCTGCTTATTCTAAAGGGACCTTTCCACAACTTGACCAATATCTTTCTGGATAGAAGACAGAAATACCTGCTTCAGGTTTAGATTAGCTCCAAGGGCGTAGAATAATTTAATCATTTCATGGAAATGCTTATTCAAATATTTTTGGCACAAAGAACAGCATTTTCTGTCAAAGAACTCCCCTTTTTAGTTCAAGGAGGTCTTCTGGTTTGCCAATGAAAAACTGGTGGATGACACATATCACATGACAAAAATCTTACGAATGTCATTTGGTCTTGATCCGAAATAGTTTTCCACCAATCCTTGAGGCTACCAATAAATCTGCTGACGAACTCCGTCAGTATATCATACCAACTTTCGACAGTAAAGGCTCTAGTACTGAGCCAAGCATGGAACTCTTGTAATCTTTCTGGCCATTTTGTGTATGGAATATCATCAAGAGTGAAATAATATTTGAGGTTCAAACTTCAAAACGAGAGTTCTGATTATGAATATTTATTATTTTTGGTTCTGATGAGTTTGATTCCATATCTGTCTCAAGGGGATCGCCATAAGAATAATAGGTTTGGGAAAATTTGGTATCTCGGGATCAAAAGGTGAGGTTTCTTATGAGGAAAAGGAAGCTATTTCAGAGCTGGAAGGGGTATTTTGCTGGGATGGGTCAATTGTAGCAATAACTGGCAGCTTTTGTTGGCATTAATCTCTTAAAAAAAATCCTAATGGATTTGAAATCATGTGGGAAGAATGAGGTTCCTGAGAAGGTTCAGGAATGTCTGACTTCTTTTCCTGCTGCATCATCTTTTGTTTTTCCATTTTGCGAATACGATTTCAAAGTGTAAAAAGATCACTCCGATTGTCTTTTGGGGCTTCCACAATGATTGAGGCAACTAAAGTGACTTTTGGAGGAGAAATTTCCATCCGGGTTGGATACAAAGGTTGAGAAAATGGATCTAGCGTAGGAACAAATTTTCCTTCTTAAAGGAGTTTAATTTGCCTATGTAGCTTTTCCATTTCAGCAGTTTGATCTTCCAAATAATGATGGGAAATGTATTTCCCCGATTCCATTTGCTGAAATTTCTTCTGGAATGTCTCAAGCAATTTGTTTGTGACCAAAGCCATTTGATCAACCTTCTGATCAACATGATCAAGATGGGCTTGGACAGTTAAAAGTTTTGTATCAATAGTCTTGAGAACATTATTTTGTGCCAAAGCATTTTCTGACTACCAATTCAGAACATCCTCGGCAGCAGTAACTTTCTTTTGTCTCCCATGATCATTGACATCCGTAGGATTTGGAATTTTTGGCATGTGCCGGAACCGATGGTGAACGTCTGTAAATTCCTCTAATGCCGAGAAAGGGGCACTAGAATTGGTCCTTTCCAAAAACGAAAAGTCCGAGGGATGGAACATACAAACAGCTAGGAGTGCTGGCGGTGGTTCAAGCTTTGAAACACGTGAAAGCTGGGGTGCTTTAGGTAATTGCAAAGGATAGGAATTTTTCCTAATCCATTTTTGGATGGGTTTATAGAAAGGTGAAATAAATGGCTTTTGTGGTGGAGCTTTTCTAGGTGGTGATCGTGGTGGTGAATGAGGCTCACAAGATGCAGGAATTGAAGGAGGAGTTTGTGTCCGAGGTGGTCCATATGAAATCATGAATTGATAACTCCCTCCATCATTACTGAGTGGTCCTATAGTAGGATCTCCATCAAGATATCTCTGATAGAGACTATTTTTAGGCCGCTTCTTCTTCCTTTTGGATGGTCTTCATCTTCATTGTCATTAGGAGGTCTTGTACAAAGGGAACATTAACAATCAAGATCCCAGAAATAGTGTACTGTCCGAGGATCCTTATAATAATGGATGAGTCGTCCCTCTTGGTCAAAAGACTCAATCATAGTCTTTGCATCTAAGTCACCCTCCTCAATGGGGACATCAACATGACAGGGTTGCATCATAAAAATAGAAGAAGAGGTTTCTTCTTTTTCCTTACTAAATTTAATGACAGCTGTACCATCTTTTTTTTTTTTTTTGTGAATTGAGATTTCATGGACTAGATAGGCTTGAAATTCTAACGGAATTTTTCATAGCTAGTTACTCAAGTGTCGTGGAGTAACTTAACTAGTTGATCTCGAGGAATCTGTCTGAGTACATGGACGCAGGAAGTTTGATTATTATCCATTGAGACAAAAAGAGTGTCCTCTATGCCTGGAAAGTTGAGGTCAATAGCATGGTTCCGAACCCGGTATACTATCTGGTAGTGTAAAGTTGCAGCTATAGAATTGGGAGTCCTAGGAACTCCGGTGAGCTGTAGCTGAACTTAGATGTAAGCTTACAGCACAAAATTAGCCGAGTGTTCATGCCCAAAGCAAGAGCTATGTATGGTTGAAGTTGCAGAAGCAAGCGATTGAACAATAATATAGATAAAATAAGAAAATAAATCGAATACTAGATTTATGTGGTTCGATCACAAGAACCTAGGTCCATGAGAAAAGCGTTAAAGTAATTTTCACTATATAGAATAAACGATACAATAAAGATTATAATTATACTCGAGTCACTTAAATACTCTAAGTGTTTTTCAAACCTCAATTATACCTAAAAAATTAAATAGTGTTTAGCCTTATAATTTCTTACGAAATAATCTTTCAATCTCACGATAGAATTATACATAAATTTTATTATAAGATTTAATCAACTACAAATGCTTGAATTTTTCTTCTATTCCACGCACGAAGAAAGACGCGTGGAATGTAATTACTGAAATTTGAAACGCACGAAGTCATTGCTGCGCCTCAAGAGCAGCCCCACGATTCCAGAACCAATATTATATATACCCAAAAAAAAGAACATGCAGTGGCCGACTCTAGCTTGGGGTAGAGGGTAAACCGTGCGATCATAATGGAATTCGGTCAACAAAGTCAACTTTCCTCTTTTTATCTTCCCTCGACTGACTCTTCAATGCACTCAGAAAGGAAATTGACTCACCTAATTTTTTTTTTTTGTTTTGCTTGACGAACAATATAGAAAATCCTTCACTTGAATTATACCTAATAAAAATATAATTTCCATTGCATGTCGAGAATGTTCATAAATATTCAATTTATTTTAATTGAATTTCGTTTATGGACTCAAATTCAAGATATTTTTTAACGGACGAAGCCAAGAGCGTCTCTGTACGTTCGTTTTCTTTTCCCCTCCGGCTTCTGCTCTTCGTAAAACCCTCGTGTGCTGTCA
This sequence comes from Syzygium grande, assembly GCA_024733475.1. NCBI lineage: Eukaryota > Viridiplantae > Streptophyta > Magnoliopsida > Myrtales > Myrtaceae > Syzygium > Syzygium grande. The sequence continues at coordinate 27,485,701 of JAMXDD010000008.1, read as the reverse complement.
GAGTCCTCTTTTGTACGTCAGCTGTAGGAAACTATGTAGCAAAACCCTTCTTTTTATTTTATTTCCTTTCTTTCCTTTTTGTAATTACTCGCTGGCCCACAAGGCCACAAGTGAAAATTTTCAAATTGCTCTGTTCAAGACGAAAGTTCGTGATTTTTATGAGGTAAAAAATTCAAACACTAATCATCACTCGAGATAGAATTAGTATTTTTGGTAAAATTAGGCCCACCAAATAGAGAAGGGTTCAATATTTGGCTAAAGGGGAGACTTCCACCTTTTGAAGTGTGCATAACTTGTCTCAGTCAAATCGGTCAAATCTGAGTTTTCTTTTTTTTTAACAAATTGATTAATATCCATAAACGATTTAAATTCAAGATATAATTTTAATAAAGTCTATTATATGATAAACGCAATGCTCGGCTGGCAGCCAACTGCCCTAGACAGGACCCCATTCTATCATAAATGGGGCCACCGACCCCATTTATGAACATGCAAATTTAGCCAACTGCCCTAGACAAGACCCCATCCTATCATATTTATGTGGTTTGACATTAGCTAAGCTACGTCCTTTTTAAGTTTTGTCCTTTTGAACATGCAAATTTAAGCGCCCCATAAATATGTTGGCCCACATGAAGCTGGCTATGAGTGGGGAAAAAACTCATGGAGCATACTTGAGAAAAATAAAAATTAATTTAAGGGTACGCTTATTTGAAGAAAAATATTTTCCAGGAATTTATTTTTCCAGACTTTTACTCGTTTGATTCGCCGAAAATAATAAATCAACGGAAAGTACTTTCTGGTCAAGGAAAACACTCACGTATAATATTAGAAAAGTGAATTCCTTAATCTGAGGGAGGAAAACACTTTCCGAAATTGCTTTCATATCTAACTTTTTTAATATTTTATTATCTTCTTTTTTTTTTTTTTTTCTTCTTTCTTTTTTTTTCTTTCCTCCGCCAGTTGTTGACCTCAACGATGACCGGCAACCAAAGAACAAGCAAGGCCGACAAGCCGACGCAAGGTCACAACTCGCCAGTGCGAGCTTGAGCTCACTAGGATCTTCAGCTTGTTGGCATGAGCTCAGCTCACTGGGATTTGCCAAGCCTCAAGCTCGCTGACCTCATGCAAGCTCGAGCTCGCCAAATCTCAGCGAGCCCCTGACCTCGCACCGGCGAGCCTTTGACCTTGTGCAAGGCTAGCGAGGTGACCTCGCTAGCCTTGCAAGAGCCCGACACTCGCCAGATCTTGGCAAGCTTAAGCTTCGTCGATCCCAATGAGCTCGTAGCTCGCTAGATCTAGGCCAGCGTGAGCTTGGGCTTGGCTAAGGTTGGCGAGCTCGACTACTTGTAGCCGTCGTTGGCCGATCGGTCGCGGCAAAGAAAGGAGGAAAAAGTAAAGGAAAGAAAACAAAAAAGAGAAAAGAAAAAAAAATAGTTAAAAAACTTATTTTTAAAAAAAATAATTAAAAATTCTATTTTTTAAAAATAATAAAAATACAAAATTCTATTTTTTTTTTGCTAAGATAAAATCGAGATTGAAATCATTTTCCAATGAAATCCAAGCATTAGAAAATAATTTCGATCATATATCATCAAACAAAACAAAACTCCGTTTTCTTGAGAAATGCTTTTTGAGAAATCATTTTTCGTTATTAATGAGTTTTTTGCAAAACAAACACACCCTAAAATGACGTGTGTATTCATTGTGAGCTACAATAACTAATCAATCATAATATGAGGTCATTATAAATGCGAAAATCCAGAGTTGATGTGACGTTGGTGCGGTTTCACATCAGTCCATATATTTGAAGAAAGGACTAACTTAAATAAAAAATATAGTTGAAGGATTTTTTTTTGGTTGGGTAGTTGAAGAATTCAATTGGACAAAAAAGGAGTTTAAGGATCATATTAAATAAATTGAAAAAGTATATAGTCCAAGCCTTGAACCATTTATTACCAGAAAAACTTGTTAGTATGTTCTTTTTTATAAATAAGCACAGGGGAGCTAATCCCCGTCATAAGCCTTAAATTAGTCATATGGGTAAATGTAACCATAGAAAAAGTCTTCGAGCAAACATTATGACAAGAAGAATCTTGCTTTTGCTGTTGCATCACTGAGATGAAACTAAACTACTTCATAGATGCAGTGTAACTGTGACCAAAGTATTATCGCTTTTTCTGCCTCAAAAACTTCTCTAAAACAGTCTAGATAAAGTTGGACCAAGAGGAGATCTTTTCGGCTTAATGGCAAAGAAACCGAATGACTCTGTTCTTTTTTTTCCCCCTTCTCCTTTTTCTCTGTGATTGATAGTTATGGTCAGACCTTCTTTTGTGTGCATAAGATTATAATGCTTCACGGTCGGTTAAAGAATATCAGATCTTTCTTTTGTTCCCCCAAAGCTACTGTTTTCATGGTTTCTCACTATATAGTCCGGGAAGCAAACAGGACTTCTCCGATGACAGCAAGAAGGAAGAAAGCATTCTTGATCTCGAATCTCGGGTAAGCAAATGTGAAAATACACAGAGTACGAGGTACAAAACCATTAAATCAGAGTTGTTGACATCTAATTTTTGCCTATCAGTTTAAGGTTTAATTGCACGAAAATTAAAGATTAATTTTTAATTCCTAAACAAAAATATATTCATTAAATTACATAACATATAGATATTAGATCCATTTGCATTAATAGAATTTAGTAAAACATGTTTTCCTTTTATTCTATTTTTTTTTGTTTTATTATAAAAATTTAATAAGAGAGAGAGAAGACAAAAGAGGAGCTTTTCCCGTGGCTCTCCCTCCGGCACACTTCCAAAAAAAAAAAGGAGAAGGGGGAAAGGACACAGAAGAAAGGGTTCGACCAGTTTTCATGAAAAAAAAAAAAAAAAGTAAAGCTGACCAGAGGAGGCAATTTAAGGAAGAGCTGTCTTCACTCCCTTGGTGACTACACGTCCAGAGGAGGAGGGAGGAGGGAGGAGGGACGGAGAGGTTGATAGAGTTGGGAGGGAGAGAGAAAAAATGGAGAGAGAGAGAGAGTGAGATCAAGGTCAAGAGAGATATCTGAGGTTGAAGGGCCCTCCGTTGGCGACTCTTGTATCTCAGCTGCGGCCGAATACCGTCCAATACATTGCGTTATCTCAGTTGCGGCCCAATACCGTCCAATACATTCCGTTTCCTGCGACAGGGTAATGGTAGGTCTTGGTCCCGAATTCTTGTCGGGGCTCGCGTTTGTTTAATTCGCGGTTGATTTCCCGAGGATTTCGGCTCGAAGGCGTTCGAGGCGACCGGACATAGTCCGATCTATCAAGATCGCCCTCATTCGCCGCTGCCGAGCAGGATAGGGACGACGCCACAGATCTCTTGTTTAGGCCCCCACTGTGCTCTGTTTTTTTATTTTAGTTCTTGGCCGACCGGGGCCGAGGCTCGCCGGCGCTCGTTTTCGCTCGTTCCCGACTGTCGGCGAGCCTTCCCTAGCCGCCGCTGTATGCTATCTTCCATGTCGCGTTGATTGTGGTTGACGTTGGAACCTCCCCTGGCTCGGTTTTCCCTTTTCAGTCAACGTTCATAATGTGTTCGATGCAATGCCTGAATGAAGTCCACGAGTCTTCGCATCGAACGAGCAATCGTTATGCATTTCTCTGTGCTGGTCGTGTGGTTCGTGTTCGCGTTGCGCTTCCTTCGCGGGCATGCTTTCGGTGGGTCGAACGGTCGTTTTCGTGTTTGTCGCCGGAGTTTTTTTTGTTTGTCCATTGGCCGGCGTTGAGGAGTCGCCGGCGTCGAAACTTAGCCCAGTCGAGGGAGGGACATCGGAGCCAGGCCCGTTCGGGGCTGACCGCCGTCGCGGCGTCGGGCATGAGGGCGAGTCGGGCCGACGGCCGTGGAAGGCGCCGCGGCCGCAAGTCGGGTCGGCGACCGCGAACCGGGTCGGGCGAGCGGGGTGTAACCGGATAGGGTTTTATTTGGTGCTTGGTCCGGCTTTAGGTTTGTTATATTTTAGTTGCTTTGGGCTTTTTAGTTTAGGATTAGAATAGGTCTTTTAGGTTTGGGCCATATCATGGGTGGGCCGAATTAGATTAATTAGGTGAAAGTGTCATTTAGGCTTTTATCCCTAGTGGGCTGGGCTTGGGTGTTTTTTGTTTTATTGTTTTATTTGGATTTTAGAGTATTCTAAATTGGGCCTTCATGGAGCCCACCTTTGTTGTGGACCCAGGCCGGGTCGGATGTGGAGATGCGACCCAGGTCCATTTTATATTATTTTAATATTATATTTATTATTTTAATAATAATAAATATTTTAAAAAAAACTAAAAAAATTTAAAAATTTTCGAAATTTAAAAGTTGGAAAATTGGGCTTTGGAATTACCCTTTTTTTGCCCTTTTTATGTGATTAATGCCATGCCTAATCACACATTGCTTGCTTTGCACGTCTCAATTACGTGTTTTAATTTGAATTTGCATGTGGTCGAATAAAGACATGTTTGGCCTTTGATTGTGCACTTCTAATGTATTGGTTGTTACATCTCTAGTCAGGTTAGAATTATAACCCTAGACTCATAATTGGTAAGATTGCTGCATGAACATATTAGGTGATGATTGAGTAAGATTAGGTATCAAAAGGGTACTAGTTGATCAATTAGTGTAATCAAGTCCTTGTATCCATTGAATAATTGATTAAATAGAAGTGAAACATTTCTCTCATGCTTTACTTGGGTGTCTAATTGATTCACCAAAAATTGATTAGTGACGACTTCTAGATGAAATTGATTCGCATGTTAATAACTTAAATCTAAGTTACGAATTAATATGGATTTAGAAGAGCTCGAGTTAGATTTAATTTAGTTATTTATTAGCCAAACCACTTAGGGCGCGCATGGAATCCATTCTGGTAGGATTTACGCTCCAGAATGCATTCCCGAAATGGAAATCGTTTGTTAAAAATTTAACGCATTCGGAGCAATTTTTGCGTTCTGGAGTAAAATTGCGTTTGTTAAAAATCTTGATTAGGAATCGTTTTTACTTTCCGGAATGAGTTTTGGGCAAAAAGAGAAGCTACTTTTTGTAGCTTCTCTTTTCCAAATCGCATTCTCCTTATTTTCTCTTTTTCTCACTATTTTTTTTTTTTAAAAATGCATAAAAATTGAAAAATTTCAAAAAATTCGTAAAAATTTTCAGAAAATAAAAAACCAGATTTCGAGAAAATAGGAAATTTGGTGAATTTTTTTTAAAAATATAAAAAATCAAAAATTTCAAAATTTCACAGAATGAACTTAAAATACTTTTAGATTCTCTACTTTGAGTGAAATTTAATTTTTTTTGATCCCAAAAAAAAAAAAAAAATTAAAATTTTCAAAACTTCACAAAATGATTTAGAATACCTTTGGGCATCCACTTTGAGTGAAATTTAATTTTTTTTTGAGGTACCCAAAAAAAATCAAAATTTTCAAAACTTCACAAAATAGCTTAAAATACCTTTGGACACCTACTTTGAGTAAAATTTAATTTTTTTTGAGGTGCCCAAAAAATCAAAAATTTCAAAATTTCACAAAAATAGCTTAGAATACCTTTTTTACACTCACTTTGAGTGAAATTTAATTTTTTTGAGGTGCCCAAAAAATAAAAAAATTTCAAAACTTGACAAATGGCTTAGAATACCTTTGGTCTCTTTTGAGTGAAATTTAATTTTTGAGGTACCCAAAAAATCAAAAATCAAAAATTTTAAAACTTCACAAAATGGCTTGCAATACCTTTGGGCACCCACTTTAAGTGAAATTTATTTATTTTGAGGTACCCAAAAAATAAAAATAAATTTACATTCCGGAAATCAATTCTTTAGAAGCGAGAATTGATTATGTTTTACCAAACAGTTTCTCCTTTTTAAAATCAATTTACAAGAAAAATCCGGAAATCGATTTACAAGCAAAATTTGATTTACGGAGTAGAATAATTCTATTTCGCACCTTTAGCGGCGAGACGGTTCGGAGACGTTGTGACAAGAGTGGTCTCCACTTCTTGCCATGCCTAAAAGTCAAACCAGCCGGCCACTATTCCTTCACCCCTTTTTCCGAATTCCTGCTCGTTATTTATTTATTTATTATTATTTATTTCTGACTTCATGATCGCTCAGCATAAAAGCTGCCAAATCTAGCTTGTGGGCTTATTCTGGCACAGAATACCCTTTTCTTGGACTGGATTTTGCTGAAATCTTTGCTCTTGATTGACTGAGGAGGAAATTTTTTTTTCCAAGGTTGAGAAGGAAATGAGGATGGCAGGAGCAGGGACAACATCTGCAAGTGACGATCATCTCAATGAACTCGTAATTTCAATACAAAGCAGATTTGAGGGACTATCTCCGCCATCCGACTGTTGCATCTTCACCGTTCCGGAGAAGCTCCGGGGGACCAACAAAGAGGCCTACACACCCCGCGTCGTTGCGATCGGACCTTATCACCGTCTCAATCCAAGCCTCATGCCGATGGAAGATCACAAGCTGCGGTACTTGCAGAACTTCCTCGAGCACAACGAGGGGTGCAACCTCGAGGACTACGTCAAGGAGGTCAAGTCCTGGGAGGATGAGGCCCGGAACTGCTACGATAAGAAGATCGTGCTCAACTCCGACCAGTTCGCCGAGATGATGCTCCTCGACAGCATCTTCGTGATCCAGCTCTTCCTGACGGACTGGAAAAGTCACGGCGAACGGATCTTCAACAAGCCAGGGATGATTGATGATGTCATGCGCGACATGGCACTGCTAGAGAACCAGTTGCCGTTTTTGTCATCCAGCGGCTGTTCGAAATGGCGTTTGGAACGCACCAGACGCCGGGGCTTCTTGAACTCGCGTGCAGTTTCTTCAAGCCGGTTATGAGGATGGAGAAGTTGCCAGAGGAGGTGATGGAGTCGGAGGTGAAGCACTTCGTCGAAATGATCCGGCTCTCGTTCTTACCCCTCGGTGGGGAAGCCGCCAAATAAGAGAAATGACAAGATGAACACTACAAAAAACATGAATTTTGCGACGGAAATTTGCGACGGGAAAATTTTCGTCGCTAATTTGCGACGAAATTTGCGACGGAATTTTTTTCCGTCGCAAATTAGCGACGAATAATTTTCGTCGCTAAAATGCGACGGAATTTGCGACGAAATAAAAATTAAATCGCCAAACAAATTCTTGGAAAAAAAGTAAAATCGTCGCAAATTTCGACGGAAAAAAACAAGTTAAATCGCAAACAAATTTGCGGCGGAAAAAATAAGTCCGTCGCAAATTTGCGACGGAAAAGATAAGTCAAGTCGCAAATTTGCGAAGGAAAAAGAAGTCCGTCATAAACAAATTTGCGGCGGAACATAAAATCCGTCGCAAATTTGCGACGGAAAAAAAAAATCCGTCGCCCAAAGCCAATTTGCGACGGAAAATAAAATCCGTCGCGAAAAAATTTGCACGGAAAATAATTAAAATCGTAAATTTGCGACGGAAAAATAAATCCGTCGCAAACAAATTTGCGATGGAACATTAAATCCGTCGCAAATTTGCGACGGAACATTAAATCCGTCACAAATTTGCGACGGATTTTTTTCGTCCGTCGCAAATTTGCGACGGAGTTTTTTCGTCCGTCACAAAAAAAAAAATTCCCGCCCATTTCAGCAAAAGAATTCCCGCCCATTTGACCAAAAACAAAAAATTCCCGCCGTCCTTTTACCCCCTTTTTTCTCTTTTTTTTTTCATCTTTTTTCTTGTCTTCTTCCTCCTCCTCTTCTTCTTCTATTCTTCCTCCTCTGGATTTAGGTGACCGGCCCACCATGACAGAAACCTCGAACCTCACGACCGCCATCCGACGACCGCGAGCTGCCGCTGCTTCTTCTTCTTCATCTTCTTCAGTCCATCGTCGGCGTCGCCATCGTCGTCCGGTGCAGAGCCGAACGCTCCAGCCATCCCTCGCCGGCGAGCGATTGGACCACGCTTTACTCCTATTCGAATCCGGCCTCTCCGGCGAAGACCCTAGCCAAAGATGCCGCCTTGTCCGGTAGACCCTCGTCCCTCGCAATGAAGAGAGCGTGGAGGTTCTCCGTCCCGGCCCACGCCGAGCTGTCATGCCTCCGGTGATCCCCTCGCTACCCCGCGGCCCCGAGGCCCTGCCTCTTCGCCCGAGGGTTCCCCCGAGAAATCTGCGGCGCGAGCGCCCCGAGCTCGGCCGGGATGAGGGAGATCATGGGGCTCTTCATCGACAAGTTCTCGCGGGCGGAGAACGGGGCGGTGCTCGGCGAAGGCATCCGCGCGAGGGTCTTGGAGCTAAGGGACGAGCTGGTGCAGCTAGGCGGGCGGGACGAGATCGTTAGGGCTTTGGAAGAGAAAGCCGACCCCTTGCTTCTCTCCGTCGATGGGTTGGCCTTCGTTGAGCTCTTGAAGCAGCTCGACGCTTGGCCTCATCAAGCTCTAGAGGTGCTGATACGTTCCACTCGCTCGCTTTCTTGGCAGTTCTGCAAGGACTGAGGAAGGAAAACTAGCGACCAGAGCTGCTTTTGACCTCTCTCGGCCATGTTAAACTTCGACGAGATTCAAATGCTCATCAGTCTCGTCTCAACGAACAAGATGACGCTTTTTTTTTTCCACCTTATAGCGAAGAAGATTAATCAGAACTTGTTCGTCTATTATTTTGCAGCTCTAGAGGTGCAAAATAAATGTCCTGATAAAATAAAAAATAGGAAAAAAATTCAAACAATGTTAAAATTCTTACAGACCAAAAAAAAAAAATTCGTCACAATTTAGAGACAAAAAAAAAATTATTTTGCGACGAATTTTGCGACGGATCGTGTTAAATCGCAAATTTGCGCGACAAATTTGCGACCGGATTTTGCGACGAATTTTTAACGGTTGAATTAAATCCGCAAATTTGCGACCGAATATTTGCGACTAATTTTGCGACGGATTATATTAAATGGCTAATTTATGCGACAATTTTGCGACGAAATTTGCGGCCCAATTTTTGCGATTTAATTTGTGAATTTTCCGTCGCAAAAATTTGCGACGCCCGAGTAGCGACGGAATTTTTTCCGTCGCAAAATCCGTCGCAAATTCGATTTGCGACGGATTTTTCCGAAATTTCCGTCGCAAATTTCGTCGCAAAAAATAAGTTTTTGTAGTGGAAGTTCCTTAAGAGTGTGACACAACTGGTGGCTGCCGGGTGAAGCACTTCGTCGACGTGATCAGGCTCTCGTTCTTCTCCTCGGTGGGGAAGGCGCCAAATAAGAGAAATAAGAAGATCAAGTTCCCTCCGAGTGTGACACAACTGGTGGCGGCCGGAGTGAAGCTGAGAAGAGGTGAGAGTTGACCTGTGTCATTTTATTTTCTGAATTTGAATATCTAGTTGATTCTGTTTCGTTCTCTATCTATTCCCTTTTATTAACAATGCTCTAAGGTGAGACCGAGTGCTTGTTCGACATCGAATTCGAGAACGGAGTGCTCAAAATCCCGTGTCTAGTTCTTGACGACTGGACGGAATCCTATTTTCGGAACATTATCGCCTTCGAGCAATGTTGCTACTCAAGCAACAATTATCTGACCGACTACATAGGATTCATGGATCAACTAGTCGATACCCCGGGCAACACAGAGTTGCTGATCGACAAGGAAATCATCGAGAACTGGCTCAGCAATAAGGAAGCTGTCGCGCAGCTAATCAACAACTTCGCCAAGGAAATTTTACTGTCAGAGAATTACCACTTCTCCAGCCTCAGCGACAAGCTCATCAAGCATTGCCAAAGGCCTTATAACAAGTGGAAGGCGACGCTCAAGCGCGATTACTGCACTAACCCGTGGGTGGTCATCTCGGTTATCGCTGCAGTGTTGTTGCTTTTTGAATGGTAAATTGCTACTGTAATGCTCTGATTTTCTATCGAATGATGTGTGATCAACGGTCACTTTCTTTCGGAATCAACAGAACATCGATTTATATATGTCGGCCGGGACGTTAAGGGCGCGTTTAGTAACGTTCTAATTTAAAGGAACAATTTCTTTTTAGAAATAGTTTTATCAATTTCTATTTCCCGATGAGTTTTGAGCAAAAAGAATCGTTTGGTAATTGTACAAAATTTCTATTCTCGAATTGAAAAAGAAATGAATCGTTTGGTAATCTGTCTGAAAATTTTTATTCTTGAAATAGAAAAAAGAGTATAAATGTGTTTGGTACAACTAAAAATTTCTATTCCCAATTTTTTTTTCATTCAAGTTTATATCTTTTATTTAACTATAAGTACAAGTTATTATAAGTGAAAAAAACCAATATAATCAAAAATTATAGGTCGATAATACGTTTTTGCGGTTTGGTATGGTTTCAAAAAATTGAAACCAATTTTAGACCACAGAAAACGGTTTTGTTCGATTTGTGAACCGGTTTTTCTCAAGAAAGTACTCAAACCACAGATTTAAACCTTTTTTTGGCTCACTAGTTAGAATTATACAATTTTTCTGAGGCATTAACGTTATGATGCGAATGTGCTACTTTTTCTCTCAATTCGCTCCACACTTTGATTGTCCATGGCAGCTTCAATATCAAACATCTTCAACAAGACTTTCCTGAGCGTCGGGTTGATTTTGCTAAGGTCGAAAAATGGGTCAAACTCGAAGGACTGGATTGAAGAAGAGCTTCCAATGACTCAGAAGACCTCGACATGTTTGCGTTACTTAAGTACTCTGAATCAAAATACACACTTTACAAAGAAGCAATGTCGCAACGGGTATAGTTCAACTACATACAATACAATACAAAAGAACGTGCAGTGGCCGACTCTAGCTTGGAATAGAGGGAAACGGTGCAATCATAACGGAATTTGGTCAACAAAGTCAACTTTCCTCTTTTTATCTTCCCTTGACTGACTCTTCAATGCACTCAGAAAGGAAATTGACTCACCTAATTTCCTTTTCTGTTTTGCTTGACGTACAATATAAAAAATCCTTCACTTGAATTATACCGAATAAGAATTATAATTTCCGTAGCATGTCATCGTGAATGTTCATAAATATTCAATTTATTTTAATTGAATTCTGTTTACGGACTCAAATTCAAGATATTTTTTAACGGACGAAGCCAAGAGCGTCTGTGTACGTTCATTTTCCTTTCCCCTCCGGCTTCTGCTCTTCGTAAAACCCTCGTGTGCTGTCAGAGTCCTCTTTTGTACGCCAGCTGTAGGAAACTATGTAGCAAAACCCTTCTTTTTATTTTATTTCCTTTCTTTCCTTTTTTGTAATTACTCCCTGGCCCACAAGGCCACAAGTGAAAGTTTTCAAATTGATCGATTTAGATGAAAGGTTGTGATTTTTATGAAGTAAAAAAAAAAAAATTCAAACTCAATTATCACTCGAGATATAATTAGTGTTTTTTGGTAAAATTAAGCCCACCAAACAGAGAAGAGTTCAATATTTGGCTAAAAGGGAGACGTCCACCTTTTAAAGTGTGCATAACTTGTCTCAGTCAAATTGGTCAAATCTACAAACTTTCTTTTTCCTTTAACAAATCGATTAATATCCGTAAACGATATATTCAAGATATAATTTTAATAAGGTCTATTATATGATAAACGCAATGCTCGGCTAGCCGCCAACTGCCCTAGACAGGACACCAGCAAAGCTCAGTCCTTTCTGAGCACTATCGATTCTATCATATCTTTTGAAATTTCAATTGAGGTCACAAGCTCCATCTAACGCGTTAGGTCTGCTAAACGATAAATCCAATGAGCTTGAGGCTGCCTCGAGTTTGAGTAGCCGACGATTGTCGACACCAGCTAAGCTATGTCCTTTTTAAGTTCTGTCGTTTTGAACATACAAATTTAAGCGCCCTATAAATATGTTGGCCCGCATGAAGCTGTCTTATGAGTGGGGAAAAAACTCATGGAGCATACCTGAGAAAAATAAAAATTAATTTAAGGTTATTTTTATTTGAAGAAAATTATTTTTCAGGAATTTATTTTCCAGATTTTCACCTCGTTTGATTCGCCGAAAATAATAAATCAACGGAAAACACTTTTACGGTCAAGAAAAACATTCATGAATAATATTAGAAAAATGAATTCCTTTAATCTGATGAGGTGAAAAACACTTTCCTAATCGCTTTCATCTTAGTTTTTTTTAATATTTTATTCTTTTCTTTATTCTTTTTTTTTTCTTTCTTTTTTTTCTTTCCTTTTCTTTTTCTTTTTTGTTCCCTCTACCGATTGCCGACCTCGGCGACGACCAACGACCAGCAACAAGCAGCGTCGACAAGCCGACGCAAGGTCGCGACTCGCCGGTGCGAGCTTGAGCTCACTGGGATCTTTGGCTTGCCGGCGTGAGCTCGAGCTCGCCGGGATTTAGCAAGCCTCAAGCTCACCGGCCTCATGCAAGCTCAAGCTCGCCAAATCCCGGCGAGCCCCGACCTCGCAACGGCAAGCCTCGACCTCGCGCGAGGCTAACGAGGTGAGCTCACTGGCCTTGCGAGAGCCCGACACTCGCTAGATCCCGGCAAGCTTAAGCTCGGTCGATCCTGGCTCGCTAGATCTAGGCCAGCGCGAGCTTGGGGTTAGCCGAGGACGGCGAGCTCGACCGCTTGTGGCCGTCGTTGGGCGAGCCTCGAGCTCGCTTGTGGCCGTCGTCGGCCGATCGGTTGCGGCGGAGGAAGGAGGAAAACAGTAAAGGAAAGAAAATAAAATAAAAAAATAATTAAAAAACTGATTTTTTCAAAAAAATAAAAAAATCAACCAAAAAAATATTTAAAAATTCGAATTTTTAAAAATAATAAAAATTCAAAATTTTATTCTTTTTGCTAAGATAAAATCGACATTGAAATCATTTTTGAATGTAATCCAAACATCAAAAAAATAATTTCGACTTCGTTTTTCTAAAAAATACTTTTCAAAAAATTATTTTTCATTATTAGTGCGTTTTTCGCGAAACAAACATTCTATGTATTCATTATGAACTGCAATAACTAGTCAATCATAATATGAGGTCATTATAAACGCGAAAATCCAGAGAGTACGGGGTACAAAACCATTTCATCAGAGTGGTCTCCACTTCTTGCCCTGCCTAAAAGTCAAACCAACCAACCAGAATTCCTTCACCTTCTTTTCCAAATTCCCGCTCGTTTTCCTTTTTTCTTTATATTTATTTCCGATTTCATGATCGCTCTGCATAAAAGCTGCCAAATCTAGTTTGTGGGCTTATTCTGGCACAGAGTACCCTTTTCTTGGACTCGATTTTGCTGAAATCTTTGCTCTTGATTGACTGAGGAGGAAATTTTTTTCCAAGGTTGAGAAGGAAATGAGGATGGCAGGAGCAGCGACAACATCTGCAAGTGACGATCATCTCAATAAACTCGTAATTTCTGTGACATTCCAAAATTTCCACTAATTGAAATTTATTAAATAATTGAGTTTTATGAGATGTGCTCAGAAAAATTTCTCGCCCGAAACTGATCATTCCCGGGAATGCTAACTGTTAGGGAAAGGCTAATAGAGGAATTAAATTTGCGACTAAAGAAAAATTCGATCGTGAATAGATTTCACCATTAAATCATGCAAGTGATATTTTGAGCCACTTTGTTGGCGATCCAAGGATAATTAGGGGTTAGTTCACCACTGTCCCTAGTAGTGGATCGCGGGTGATTCCGTTGGACCACGAAACAACTTGACGAATGATTACGAAATTATACGAGCGATCGTGCCCCTCGGATCAAGTGATTGATCTTCGTGATTTTAATGACAATCGAGGGTAAATCACGCACGGACGGACGGACTTGCGTGATTCGATTTAGTATCGGTCATGAGTCGATTTCGCAATTTCCGTAGTAAGCCGCCCGTTAGCTTGAGAAACACTCGAGTTGTGTTTAATATAATTTAATTATGAAATTTTTGCCCAAATTGGACACGGAAAATTAGAAATCACGCGGAACGTTAAGACGGCGTTGCCGTGACACGTGTGAATTTTTGGTGCGCCCGAATCCTTCAGAAAAATTCAATTTCGGCAAGAAAATGAGAAAGTGACCAAAATACCCCTATAAGTTAATAAAGGGTTAGTTTTGTTGGACAAGGGCATTTTGGTCATTTTAGGCCCTAAGTTGGATTTGACATAATTACCCTTGGATATTTTTAAGTAAGATTCGATCTGGGCCATTGATTTTAAGATTAGATCGAATCTCGACCGTTGGATCAAAAAGATTAGAGGAGGGTATTTTGGTAATTTGTCAAAAAGTGGTCAAAATTAATTTTTTAAACCTTTGACTCTCTCTCTCTTCTCTCTACCACTCCCATTCAGCAGACCCTCTCCCCATGAAATTTCCCACCCCTCTCAACCCTAAGCTTCCCCTCCTCCTATCACTCTCTTTCTCCCTCACGCCCAAGCCGCGCCCGTCCGCCACCCAAGTCGATCGCCGCCGGGAGGCCGTAAGGTCATCCTCGCCGTGTCCGATTAAGTTTGTACGCTTTCCGTTCTAGCCAAGAAAGTCTAGAACGTGGGTAAGTCGTGCCTAAACCTAATTTAAATTTCGGTATTGACAGGCGATTTTATGCGAAACCGGGCCTAGGATAGGTGCGGAATGGCATGAATTAGAAGTGGGTTCAATTGGCGGGCCTTAAATTTGAAATCAGAAAATTTTTATTGGAAAATTTAGAAGATGGGGCTCTTAAATTTACTGTTCATATACTGCAAAATACTGTTCACAAGCTGTGGATGACTGTTCACGGGCTGTGAGGGTCCGATCGAGACGCAAATTGAATTTTTGGAACCTAGAAAGTAAGGTGAGAAAGTCCGTGAAGGACTGGAATCGATTTGGCATCGTTTGGTGGGAGAAAAATAGCGATTTCTGTGTTTAATGTGCGTATGGAAATTAAACCCAAATTAGGATTTCGGTATTGACGGGCGATTTTGGGGGGCGAAATCTGTATAAAGTTAGGTGGGAATTATACGAATTGGTAGTGGAAATTTTATGGCGGGCCTTAGGATTTAATTCGGGCATTAATTATTGGAAATTAGAAAATAACAATAACTGTGATTTACTGTTCATGGGGCCGTGATGGGCGATCGGGACAAAGTTGGATTTTTAAAACCTAGAAATTATGGCGAAAAGTCCCGTGAAGAATCGGAACTAATCCGACTCCATTTGGTTGGAGAAAATGGGAATTATCGTGTTGGATGTATATTTAAATTTTTAGTAAATTGTGGTAATTAAATTGAGTATATTGTTGTGCAATTAAGTGACTGAATATGCTTGTTTGGTGCACGCGTGAGCTAAACTGAATTATTTATTGACATTGGTCGTGAATTGCTGAGTAAGCATGTTTTATGCGTGAAATGATGTGCACGAACCCCGTGTGTTGGGTCACTGTGGTAAACGTGTGTTGAGCATGGACTTGAGTAGAAGGGAAATTGCGGTGTGGCAAGTGATTGTGAAAAGTATGTAAAAGGGTGAAAGTGCAAGGTTGGGATCGGGCGAGTATCATAAACTCGGGCAAATGATCACGTAGGTCCGATGCATTTAGGCAGTTGAGGCTTGAAAAAGCAAATATGAGAGTCGGTCCTAGGCACGATTAGCTCGGGTGAGACCGGGATTGGACCGAGGCATCTTAAGCTCGGGTTTCAATCATGTAGGCTTGTCGCATTTGGCGCAGGCGAGTCTGGATCGGGCCTAGGGCGCGTGATGCTCAAGTTCTTGATCGGGGCCTGGGCGTGAATGAGCACGCGGGCGAAAGTGTTGTGGAAAAGGAATAATCGCAGTGTACTCGAGGCGTGTACGTTTACGCAGATCACTGGCGAGTGAAAGTGGAAAGTGGATGATCGCAGTATACCTGAGGCATGTACGTTTACGCGGTCACTTGGCGAGTGTTGTGAAAGTGATGACGGGTGGCGGTGTACCTGAGGTGTACGTTCGCGGGTCACAAGCGGTGAAAGTGGAAAGTGGATGATCATGATTATTGAGGCGTGTACGTTTATGCGGTCACTGGCTAGTATTAATGGAAAGTGATCGATGGTCGCAGTGCACCGGGGTGTGTGTACGTTTACGGGTCAGCGGCGATGATAATGAAAGAAGGAAATGAAAAAGATTTGTACATTCTCCTCGATTGTTCTCTCCAGTTTTTAATTGTCCGGGTTTATTTGTTTGATATCCGCTTTGTGGTAGTAAATCTCTGATGGCGTTTTGAGGTCCAGCGACATTCTGGGACGTCGCTTGAATCGACTAACTCAGAGGCTGATGGCGCGTGCCGTTGGGGTTCGGGGCGTGACAATTTCAATACAAAAAACAGATTTGAGGACTGTCTCCGCCATCCGCTGTTGCATCTTCATCGTTCCGAGAAGTCCGGAGGACCAAATAAAGGGCCTACACCCCGCATCGTTGCGATCGGACCTTATCACCATGATGATCCAAGCCTCATGTTAGATGGAAGATCACTGGTGTGGTACTTGCGTAACTTCCTCCAGCACAACCAAGTGCCATCTAAAGGGACTACATCGAGAGGATCAGAATCTGGGAGGATGAGGCCCGAACTGCCGCGATAAGCAGATCAGCCTCAACTCACCGTTCAGTTCGCCGAGATGATGCTCCTCGACGGCATCTTTGTGATCCAGCTCTGCCTGATGCGCCCGGAACAGTCGGCCGAGGCTGCATGGCGACGGATCTTCGACAAGCCGGGATGTTTGATGATGTCTTCCGAGACATGGCATTGCTAGAGAACCAGGATGCCCTTTTTTGCCATCCAAATGGCTGTTCAAATGGCGTTTAGAACACACCAGAGCACATCTTGGGTCGCTTGAACTCGCCTGTGGGTTCTTCAAGCCGGTTATGAGGATGGAGAAGTTGCCGGTCGAGGTGAAACACTTCGTTGACATGATCGGGCTCTCGTTCTTGCCGTCGGTGAGGAAGGTGCCAAATGAGAGCAATAAGGAGATAAAGTGAAATAGCTAGCACGGGTCACCTAGAGGGGGGGTGAATAGGTGAACCTGAACAAAACTTATAAATTTGCGCCGGAAATAAGAAGAGTAATGTAAGAGTCTGAATAAAATTCAGATTCAAGTCGGGCGCAAATATAAAGTAAGGGTTTAGGAAAAGAGAATCTGCACACAAGTTTATAGTGGTTTCAGCTTATGATAAGCCCACGTCCACTCTCCCACGCTCCACACCTCACCTACTGGATTTCACTATGTAATCAAGAGGAATTTACAGACTTTGAGTCTCGTAACTATTGTGTATGATAGGACTCTCTATCTCACACAATCACTCTTTACAATGTAATCCTCAAGATCTTGATCTTAAGTTCAGAACGACAAGAGAATTGATGGAGTATGCTCAAACTTTGGACTTGTTGATTCTTGAATCTATCTTCTTTCTGCTGCTCATGTTCTCCTTAAATACTCCTCTTCATCCACACTAGCCGTTGGACAACTCGCAGAGGATCATCTTCCAATCTTCACCTTGGACAGATTTGTAAACTAAGGATTGAGTAGCCGTTAGTTGATAGATTCTGAATCCCATTGATTCTGTGGCCCATACAAAATGAATCTTGGTTTCCATAAGTAGAGTTTTGTCCGTTGGAAAGCATTCTTGTCTTAGTATTTGATTGTCAATCAATTTGAATACGATTGATCTAATCAATACTTTCCTTCCGTGAAATCCATGCGGATCACTAGCTGTTATTCTTCGATTACGAGTTTTGCTTCGAAGAATTATTGCGTCTTAAATCTATACGAAAATTCCGGCCTGCGCTGCAAAACGAAAAATTTCATCTTACGTGATACATTCAATTTTCTGAATCTCGAACTTTAGCTTTTGTGGGTCCACAAGAACTTGTAAAGTCTGAATTATTTCTGCGTCTGGAAATTATCTCAGAACTTAAATAATTCTTCTTAATATACATAATCTGAAAAACTTCATTCTTAGCTTCCAGAACATATATTCACGAAAATGAGAAGGTTCGAATAAGTATCGACGACAAACATTATGGAAGGTTTTGTCAACTTCAAAATCAGTAGGAGTTTTCCTCAACAATCTCCCCCTTTTTGATGGTGACAAAACTTTCCTGCAGATTGAATCAATTTAAAATAAATTGGAAGTAAGCAATCATATTCAGCGCATTAAATCACAGATTGAAAGATCAAACTCTGTTGTTGAAATCTGTGCTTCTTTTCTTCCTTTGTTTATAACCTGTATTGAATCTGCAAATAAATTCTCCCCCTTTTTGTCATCAGCAAAAAGATAAATATAGAGAATATGAAACATTGAAAGACTAACAATAAATGTTAGTGAATATTACAGACCAAAAGAACGAAATAGGAATTTGGAGAGAAATTGTTTGTAAAAACAGGCTAAAGTTTTGAAGGAGTACGAATGAGTTGAAAATTTTCCAAGATAGAGACAGCTTCTTCAATCTTCGAACTACATTGACCCACTTCTTTCTCCATGTTGGATGAGCATCGAGCAATGGCCTCTTCCAGTTCTGCTTTGTTTGCAGCTGCTTGAAGTTGTTGAGAGTGAGAGTTTTCCTCAACCAATTTCTGCAGATTCTTGACTTCTTGTTCCAAAGGAAGCTTGTTTGTCTTTGATTTCAAGCGTAGTGTGATGATGTTCGATCGAAGAGAAGACCGTTTCTTGGACATTATTTCGCGCTCGATCTACTCGAACCCCCTGTGTTTCTTCCGAGAATTCTCCCCCGAGCAGTGCTTGTTCGTCGAGACATGATCTGTGAAAGTTGGTTCTCAAACATTTGGAACCGGTTCTCGCATTAAGGTGTTCTTCTTTTGCTTCATCATTTTCATCTTGCGTAAGGATTTTTCTTTTCTTGTACATCTTTAGTGGGGCTGGAGATTCTTTCCCTTCTTGACCACCTTTATCTTTTCTTTGCACCGACCTTTTGAAGCTTGACTTTTCGTTTTTTGGTTCAGTTGACCGGCCTCTGCTCCTTTATTCTTTCCCTTATATCACCAAATTGCTTCATTTTGAGAGCATTTTCTCCCCAACAAACATACAGGTGGTATAGAGTTTTGGCGCAATTCAACAGAATTGATATATTGAGGAACATGAAAATTGAGTGATGAGGGCCCCATAGGGCAATTGTCCCTTGTCTTTCTGTAAAGCTCTGTACATGTGAAAGATAATGATATGGGGAAGAGAGAAAGGTTGACCTTTCAAGATAGCCCATATGAGCTTAATTTCGGATTTGGAGAGGTCGGTTTTGAGGCAGCCTTGGGTTTCAAGCGGTTTTATGATAATCTTGTGCGTAATAATTGATTTTCGAGACAGTCGAGTAGGAGAGATGCCTGTTTGTATCTTGAGCAAAATTTGGATTTTCAGATGCAACCTTGGAGGCATCTGCCAAACTTACATCCAACGGAGTGAACTTGGAGTATTTTGCTCCAATTATTTTCCCCAACATATCAGCCTTCAAGTCAAATTTCTTGTCACCGACAGAACCGGAGCCGCTTTGGTGATGAAATGGAGAGATTGGAATAGAAGTATGCAGTCAAATCAGCATAAACATCTGCAGACTGAAGGCAAAACTCGAAAATGCCTATTCTTTCAAAAAGATGTCTAACAGGAAAACCAGCCTTGTCTAGACAGGTGAAGTCCACAGTCCTGTGATTTATAACACCTCGAGCAAGTAAAAGCTGATAATAGGTATGGTGTTCAGGACTTCTAAACAATCCGCCTGTCCCCGGCATTCTAGATGCTATCCCCAGTTTCTTTTCAAAAAAGCTCGAAAAGCCGAGCGTCATCTTCAGGAACGACAAACTTTGAGGAGGATTTAGGGCTTACCACAGGCTTTGTTACAGACTTTGTTACAGACGGAGTGGATGGTTCTCCGACTTTTTCTTTCCCCTTCCTGGAGCGATGCAAAGTAGAAGTTGTGGTAGTAGGGGTTGGATCAGTCCCAGCAGAAAGCTTAGAATACTCTTGAACGAGATGAGTTTCTGACCGAAAATCGTTGTCTTTGAGACATTTTAGAAGAGTCTCAGCAGCAGCATTACCCCTCTTCAACCTTTGATAATTTTTCCATAAGAGTTTGATGTTTTTACAGCTAAAATCTTTGTCACCTTCTGGTTTGGATGAAGACGATCGAGGCGGTGGCGTAGTATGAGCAGTTTCTTCGAGATGATCCGATTACGTATCTCGATACCTCCATAAACTCTGGCGGAGCAGAAGATTTAGATTCTTGATTCAAGATACGTGAGGATCTTCTCTTGAAAGGCATTCTGAAGTCTTCTTGATCAAAAAGTTTTGATCTTTGGAGAGGGAAGGCGAGGAGAGTCTCTGAGAGTCGAAAAAGGTTTGAGCAGAAAATTGTACGAATGAGGGTTTTGGAAAGCGACGAAAAGGTTTATAAACTTGAAAGACGGATTTTTGGGAATAAAGGGTTATTTTAGAAAGTAAGAAATAAGCCAAAGTAAATAGAAAGGAAATATATTTTCTGAAGCGCAAAAGATCAGAATATTATCAGATAATATTTTAAGCTCAATTAACCAGATAAGTTTAGATACGTACCTGATTTGCTTCCAAATATAACAAATGTGAAAATATCCTGCCTAAAATATTCCTGCCAAAATTTAAACTGTGTACGTACCGTTCATGAGAGTCTGGAAAAATGTTCAGACCGAAACCACTTGAGTCTGAAGAATTTCCCTGTCTGTCAAACACTTCAAGAAGGATAAGTAATGCACAGTTTGTTTCTAATAAATTCGAAAGATGACTTATCAAGGGGTTTTGTGAATATGTCAGCTAATTGATTCTTAGAATCAATAAATTGAATATTCACATCACCATTTTGCACATGATCTCTAATAAAATGATGTTTGATCTCAATATGCTTAGCTCGAGAATGAAGAATGGGATTCTTAGTGAGATTGATGGCACTGGTATTGTCACATCTGATTGCAACATTTGAGTCTTCAACAGCAAAATCTCGCAACTGCTGCTTCATCCACGTAATGCGGCACAAAGAACTACCCAAGGCTACGTGATTCGCTTCGCTATTGATAGTGCAAATCAGATTCGCTTCTTTGAATACCGTGATACTAACATATTTCCAAGCAGTTGGCATGTACCGTAGTACTTTTCCCATCCACTTTACATCCAAATAAGTCAAGATCCTAATAACCAAGAAGAGTAAAATCTGAATCTTTGGAATACCAAAGACCTAGCATTGGAAAAGTTCCAATGTATTTGATTATCCTTTTACTTTGAGAAAAGATGCGATTCCTTTGGATCTGATTGAAATCTTGCACACATACAGACGCTAAAGAGTATGTCAGGTCTAGATGCAGTGAGATATAATAGAGAACCTATCATGCTTCTATATACCTTCTGATCAACCTTTTTACCATTTACATCTTTGTCTAGCTTGGATGATTGAGGCATTGGAGTGTCTGTTTTCTTGCAATTTTGCAGACCAAACTTCTTGACAATCTCCTTGGCATATTTTTCTTGACAAATGAACGTACCATCTTTCATTTGTTTCACTTGTAAGCCAAGAAAGAATGTTAGTTCTCCCATCATGCTCATCTCGAACTCGTTCTGCATATTTTTAGAGAATTCCTTGCAAAGCAATTCGTTAGAAGATCCAAAGATAATGTCATCAACATAGATTTGAACAAGTAGAAAATCCTTACCCTTCCTTTTAACAAAAAGAGTTGTATCTACCTTACCTTTTGTGAAATCATTTTGTAGAAGGAAATTACTTAACCTTTCGTACCAAGCTCGGGTGCCTGTTTCTGCACCGTAAAGGGCCTTTTTGAGTCTCAGAAACATAATCAGTCTTTCTTGGTTCTTCAAAACCAGGTGGTTGTTCCACATATACTTCTTCCTTAATGTATCCATTCAGAAAACACTTTTCACGTCCATCTGAAAAAGTTTAAAGTTATGAAAGCAAGCATATGCTAATAATAGCCGTATGGCTTCTAACCTTGCAACTGGTGCATATGTTTCATCATAATCAATGCCTTCTTCTTGAGAATAGCCTTTTGCAACCAGTCTTGCCTTGTTTCTTGTGACCTTTCCTTTGTCGTCCAGTTTGTTTCTGAACACCCATTTTGTTCCAATTACAGGATGGTTTTTGGGTTTTGGCACAAGCTCCCATACTTCATTGATTCTGAACTGCTGCAGTTCTTCTTGCATGGCTTCTATCCAGCTTTCATCTGATAAAGCTTCTTCAACATCTTTAGGTTCTATTTCAGATATCAATGCCAGGTTGTTGATGTTCTCCCTTTGTTTGGATCTGGTCTTGATACCATCTTCTATTTCTCCAATGATAAGGTTCTTCGGATGACTGGACTTATGTTTCCAGTTCTTGTCATACCTTTCCTTCTGAATATTTGCAGACTCTAAATTTTCTGGTTGAGTCTGTATATTGTCTTCTTTTCTTTCTTCCTCAGATTCTTCGATCTTTTGAGATTCTAGATGACCTTCTGAAGATACTTGAATGTGTGGAGGAGATTCAGATTCATCTTGGTGAGTCTGAAAGTTTTCTTCAAACCTTACATTCATTGTTTCTTCCACAGTCTGAGAATTTTTGTTGAATACTCTATATGCTTTGCTTGTAGTAGAGTATCCAAGTAGGAAACCTTCATCTGCTCTATCATCGAACTTCCCAGGACGATCATTTGAGTTTTTGAGAATAAAACATTTACATCCAAACACTCGAAAATAAGAAATACTGGGCTTTCTACCTTTGTAAAGCTCATAGGGGGTTTTCTCAAGAATGGGTCTGAGAAAAACTCATGATAACATAACATGTCTTGTAAAACCGCATCTGCCCAAAAATGAAAAGGAATCCTGCTTTCAATCAACAAAGTTCTTGCCATTTCTTGCAAGGAACGATTTTTCCTTTCCACAACACCATTTTGTTCTGGTGTGTATGGAGTAGAAAAATTATGTTGAAAGCCATTTTCCTCACAAAAGTCTGAAAAACTTTGATTTTCAAATTCTCCCCCATGATCAGTTTTAATGCAGGAAATGGTATAGCCCTTTTCATTTTGAACTCTTTTTGCAAATTTTGTAAAATAAGAAAAAGCTTCATTTTTATGTGCAAGAAAGAATACCCATGTAAATCTTGTAAAATCATCAACAATAACTAAACAGTATTTCTTACCACCAATGCTTTGTGTTCTGGTTGGTCCAAATAGATCCATATGAAGAAGTCTGCAAGGCACGATCAAGAGACACATGATGTATAGATTTGAAAGAACTTCTTACTTGTTTTCCTAATATGCAAGCATTGCATAAGTATGTTTTCTTGAATTTCAAATCAAACCCTCGAACTAGCTTCTTGTTTGAGATTTTGAGATTTATTTCATCTTGATATGTCCCAACCTTCCGTACAAAGTTCTTCATCCTCTTTGATTGAGATTAGGCAATGATTAGAATTTGGATTAACATCCGTAAGATAAATATTGCCATGTCTTCTTCCCCTGAATGTTTGAGAAGAGTCTTTGCTTGTTCCCCGAGCATGTATCTTCTTGAAAGTTGATTCTCAAACCCGATATCACAGAGCTGGCTTATGCTAATCAGATTGTAGTTGAGTCCTTTTACCAATGAAACATCATTGATTCTGAGTCCTCCAATATCAACTGTTCCTTTGCCAATAATTTGTCCTTTGGTATTTCCTCCAAAGGAAACTTTTCCTCCCTTCGACTTTGAAGATTAGCGAATATGCTTGGATCTCCGTCATATGTCCGGAGCATCCACTGTCTAGATACCACTTTCTTTTTCTCTTTGTGGTAATCTGCAAAAATCACAGCATCTCAAGTTTTCTTTGGTACCCAAATTTGCTTGGGTCCTTGAGTATTAGTATAGGCTGTCTTAACAAAATCTCTTGAACATGTGTCCGGACCTTAGGACATTCATTCTCAAAATGTCAGGATCTCCACATTTTGAGCACCTTAGTGCACTCCGCCAACAGGTTTTTTACAAAATTCCTTTTGAAATGATTTTTGTAAGCTTGTCGAGGAGGTCTTTGTTTCAATCTCTCCTTGACTTTTGAAAATCAATCAAGCTATCACTTTCCTTAACAAATCCAAGACCAGATTTGTTATAGTAAGGAATTTGAATGGAAAGGATATGCTTCAAGGTTTCTGAACCCTTTGAAAAGTTTGAAGTAATTTTTGAAATTTCCTTTTTCAAAACATCATTTTCTTTGGAAAGAGAATCTCGACTTTCCTTGATTTGATGAAACTCTTTTTGAAGAAAATCGATCCTTTCTTTTTGAGAAACATCCTGCTGCCGTAGTGAAGAATTTTCCTTTTTCAAAGAAGAGATTTTTTAAGAGCGATCTTAAATTCAAAGCACAAATCATCAATATAATTTGACACTTGAATGGACATTTGTTGGTTTTACCTCGATTTCCACTTTAGGATCGTAATCGAATCGAGTCGAATCGATTTTGCCATCAGAATTTATATCTTCATCATTATCTTCACATTCTGTGTCACTCCGTTTTACGCCTTTAAGGCCTTCTTTGCTTTCTCGAAATTTGTCTTCTTTTTTTTAAGTGGACAATTTGGCTTGATGTGTCCACGTTTCCCTCAAAGGAAAGCATATTATTTCCTTTGATCTCTCTGTTTCTTGATAGACCTCTTGTTCTCAAAAAGGCTTCTTCCCTTTGAGATTTCTTCCTCGATTTTCATTTTCTTGTACTTCTTTATGAAGAGAGCTAGTTCTTCATCATCAACATCTACATCTTGATTCTCCGCATCGTAATCATCGTTAGTTTTCAAAGCAATTGACTTATTACCTCTGGATTCGTTTTGCTCATTCCGTTTCTCAGGTTTCATATGATTGGAGAGTTCCAATCAACTCATTCACCGATAGAGGCTTGATCCTTTGTGTTTCTCGAACAGATGTTTTGATGTTATCCCACCGATCCGTCGGTCCTCTCGAAGTTTGTTGACTTTCAATGCATCCGAATTGGTCGTTCTTGATAAGCAAGACCGTTTACTATGTCGATAAACCTGTCATAAAAATCAGCAATTAGTTCTCCGTGCTTCATTTTGAAAGCTTCATATTGGCCAAGCAAAATATTGATTTATGTTTCCTTGGCACGATCTGTTCCTTCATACGTGACATAGAGAGTATCCCGATTTCTTTTGCAGATTCACAAGCAGCAATTTTCTTGTACTCAACAGGAGATAATCCACAATAGAGAGAATAGATTGCTTTAGAATCTAAAGTCTCTTTTGGCTATCTCGACTTTGAGATAGAGGAGGATCTGCTGATTTGCTTAAGGCCCCCGCCTTTTTTTGAATCAAGACTTTGGGTTGACTCCTCGATAATAACATCCCATTGCATGTGATCGATTGATTTGATGAATGCCTTCATCTTGTTTTTCCAGATGCTGTATTCTTTGCCATCGAAAAATAGTGGTCTGTTGTTGCTTTGTCCTTCAATGAGCCCCGGAGCACCATAGCTAGCCCTATAGATCGTTAGCTCAAAAGTAAAACACTTGACCAAATGAGCAACCTGCTCGATACCAATTGAAATAGCTAGCACGGGTCACCTAGAGGGGGTGAATAGGTGAACCCTAACAAAACTTATAAATTTGCGCGGAAAATAAGAAGAGTAACAGAGAGTCTCGAATAAAATTCAGATTCAAGTCGGAAGTGCGTAATATAAAGTAAGGGTTTAGGAAAAGAGAATCACACACGTGTTTATAGTGGTTCGGCTTATGATAAGCCTCACGCCCACTCTCCCACGCTCCACAGCCCTACCGGCTGGATTTCACTATATAATCAAGAGGAATTTACAGACTTTTGAGTCTCGAAACTGTTGTGTATGATAGGACTCTCTATCTCACACAATCACTCTTTACAATGTAATCCTCAAGATCTTGATCTTAAGTTCGAACGACAAGAGAATTGATGGAGTATGCTCAAACTTTGGACTTGTTGATTCTTGAATCTATCTTCTTTCTGCTGCTCATGTTCTCCTTAAATACTCCTCTTCATCCACACTAGCCGCTGGACAACTCGCAGAGGATTATCTTCCAATCTTCACCTTGGACAGATTTGTAAACTAAGGATTGAGTAGCCGTTAGTTGATGATTCTGAATCCCATTGATTCTCGTCGCCAATACAAAAGAATCTTGGTTTCCATAAGTAGAGTTTTGTCCGTTGGAAAGCATTCTTGTCTTAGTATTTGATTGTCAATCAATTTGAATAAGATTGATCTAATCAATACTTTCCTTCTGTGAAATCCATGCCAGATCACTAGCTGTTATTCTTCGTTCTGAGTTTTGCTTCTGAAGAATTCTTTCACGTCTCGCTATACGAAAATTCCGGCCTGGCCTCGCATTCGAAAAATTTCATCTTTACGACCGCTTCTGAATTTTCTGAATCTCAGAACTTTAGCTTTTGTGGGTCCACAAGAACTTGTAAAGTCTGAATTATTTCTGCGTCTGGAAATTATCTCAGAACTTAAATAATTCTTCTTAATATACAGAATCTGAAAAACTTCATTCTTAGCTTCCAGAACATATATTCCTGAAATGAGAAGGTTCAGAATAAGTATCAGATTTACAAACATTATGGAAGGTTTTGTCAACTTCAAAATCAGTAGGAGTTTTCCTCAACATAAAGTTCAACCCGAGCGATGGAGCTGGTAGCGGCCGGAGTGAAGCTGAGAAGAGGAAAAGAGACCGATGCGCCATCTTGTCTTCTGAATATGAATATCTATTTGATTCTATTTCGTTCTCTGTTTGTTCCCTATTATTAACAATGCTCTCAGGCGAGAGCAAGTGCTTGTTCGATATCGAATTCAAGAATGGAGTGCTCAACATCCCGTATCTGACTCTTTACGACACGACGGAATCCTATTTTCGGAACATTATTGCCTTCGAGCAATGTTACTACTTCGACACGTATCTGACCGACTACATGGCGTTCATGGATCACCCTGGTTGATACCGCGGTCGATGCAAAGTTGCTGATCGACGAAAAAATCATCGTGAACTGGCTCAGCGATAAGAAAGCTGTCGCGCAGCTATTCAACTCTCTTGGCAAGGAAGTTGGCTTGTCGCCAGAAAGTTACTACTTCTACAGCCTCAGCGACAAGCTCATCCAGCATTGCCAAAGGCCTTATAACAAGTGGAAGGCTACGTTCAAGCGCAAGTACTGCAGTAGCCCGTGGGTGGTCATCTCGGTTATCGCTGCAGTGGTGTTGCTTTTTCTGACTGTAGCACAGACGGTGTGCTCAGTTCTCTCTCTCATATAACCTTGCTTTTTGTATGGTAAATTGCCACTAATGCTCTAATTTTCTATTGAATGATGTGTGATCATCGGTCACTTTCTATCGGAATCAGCAGAACATCGATTTATATATGTCAGCCGGGCGTTAATTCGCTTTTTCCTATTCAATACATTCCACGACGTAGAGCAGGCAAATATGAATGGTGTGTAGCAATTCAACCTCTATCCTGAGGATGGTTGGTCGAAGAAATGTAGCCGCAACTGAGATGAGCTTGTCGGCACCTACCAGCATAGCAATCAATAAACTTGAGCCATCATGAGAAGGAATCAATGAATATTTTTTGTTGTAAGTATGTCCACAGAAGATGGTGCATCAGAGCCAGAGCAGGGTGTCAAACTAGGTCAAAACCTCACTTTTTAACCTAAAAAACTCATATTTAAGGGTTTGACAAAAAAAAAAACTCAAATTTAGCGGGCTGGGTTGTATATATATTAGCTAAAATCTAAAGAATGAATTGTTATGGATTTAGAGTAGAAAAGCCCAATTAGATATGGGTCTTAATGGGTTTAAAATATATCCACTTGCAACCCACCAGATTATAATGACTGGAGGTTGCACACGAGTTTTGCATTTTTTATTCATTCATTCACTTCGTTTGCCAAAACACCAAGTTGGCCCAGTCACGAGTAAGCTTCGTGCAACTTGGAGTTGAGCATTTGATATCGTGTTCCATTATTATAGCAAAAGTCAAATCTGAAAATGTTCTTTTATCTTTTGCAATTCTCAATTGTTCATTACAGAATACATTCATTTAAAGTAAACGCAGGAAAACCAGAAGTCTTATTTTATTCTTTTATTCCTTTTTTTTGCTTTTTCTCGTGATAAAGAATTTAGAAGAAGATATATGCAATACGTCTGGCTGAATTTGGAAAATTTCAAAAATTTTGACGGAAAAAAAATTGTCAAAACTCCACTTTATAAACTTCACGAGAGAGTTCCATTCCGCTTATTTGCCACATCTACACCAATGAAAAGCAACATAATGGATAAATAGATTATTAAGATATAAAATGTATTCCATGCCGCACTCCAAGAGCTTAATCTTTTAGAGCAAATGATGGTGTACTAAATTTCAAATTAGGACTACAAGCAGAGATCTTGAGTTAAATTCCTAATGCCCTTAATTTCAAATTAGGACTACAAACAGATCACTTTCTCTCATAAGAGAGAGAGAGAGCATGAGAGAGAGAGAGAGAGAGAGAGAGAGAGAGAGAGAGAGAGAGAGAGAGAGAGAGAGAGAGAGAGAGAGAGAGAGAGAGAGAGAGAGAGAGAGAGAGAGAGAGAGAGAGAGAGAGTGATTGTGGGGGGTTTAAATTAGGTGTGATGAAAGGTCAAGAGTTAGATGTACACAAGTTGTAATCCATGCAAACATCAAATTGGACAGAATAGGAGACACTAGGCCCTATTCCTGGTAGCCCACCAACAAGGAAAGAAGGTACCAACAAGGTGCTGGATAGGGGTGATTGGCTCCCACCTTGGAATTGGGAACCGGCTACTAAGGACAGATTTGAAAAATTGAAACCGAGAACTGTCCATTAATTTTAGGGAATTGGTCCCACCAAGCTTCACACGATC